>MNPL01002744.1:0-23740 GCA_002081605.1 Tropilaelaps mercedesae
TATATATATATATATATATATATAATTTGAACATATTTTTGACCGCTCTCTAATGCGCCGTCAGAGTTAGAGTTGGAATATTCTATTCAAGAATATTTGGATAAAGGAATTCGAGAAACGCCTGAAAACAAGCTGGAGTCCTGTAGTAACCTACTACGTTAGTCCATACGTCTTCAATCCTTCATATGGAAAAAATTTCTCTGCCACAGTCAGTGTACATCCCGCCAAGCAGCATTATTTGGCTGTTTGCAGTTTCGATCATAGGGGTTTTGTTTTTGAGGTGTCAGTTATTTCCTTAAGCTCCCATTCAGCGCCAGTTTGACGAACAATATTAATTGACTATAGTGGTGATTCATAGTTTAACGAATCATCCTCTTTTCCGTTTTCTGATTTTTTGTTTGTGAGTATTTTAAATATCTTCATATTATAACTATAACGTACGCTTTGCTTGTCAAACACACAGTAAAATTAAAGGCCTGAAATTGTCAGTATATTACATTCTATCTTAAAATAGGGTATCGGATTGCAAACCTCAAGCGAAGTAATCTGTAATAAAAGAACAATCTTAAACAATATTACGCGTTTATCGCACCACTTCGCAACGACTGATTAGTCGAGGACGGTATCGAATTGAAGCTAGCTAGGTGACTATATCAGTCGTTTTTGTATGTGAATGGTAGTGCACGGAATTAGTTTGAAGGATCCAAAAAGGATACACAAAACAACGTACATGAACAGATGACGAGAAGTCTTTAATACATATATGCCTTATTTCTAAATATTACCCCAAATATTATTACATTTGACAAACAACTACGGTTACGTAACTAACACATTCCGCTATATTGTAACATAGTTATTCACCTGATTATTTCATAAAAGAGACGGCTCGATAAAGATCGTCTGCCACAGCAATATGATGCGTTAATAAAGATAACATTGTTACCAGCAGCATCATGTTGACGTTTTCTTGTTACTAGCATCATCATGTTGACGTTCTCTGGGCCCAATTCTCAGATGAGTAATGTACCAATAACAAATTGTCTTTCCTGTTATAGCCTATTACGTTCAGCATTGAATCGGATCACCCGTACCTAAATTATTCCGAGCGAGGTGGCATTTATTTCTCGACATCCTTCGCCTCGGCATCCTCGTCTTTTTGTTTCGGGTCTTATCCGAAGATAGAGCATCTGTGCTTGCTGATGTCGTTATGTGCTGTCTGTTTATATTGTTGTGTTACTTATGACTTGGCTGATGCAATGCGCTCTTTAGTCCCTCTACGACATTGACCAGGGCTGATAAATCGAGAGCGACAAGTCGGGACGTTTTTGATGGCCACCGATCTTTTACTATCCTCTCAGCTCACTAATATTCTTGTTATAGGCAGCATAATTGGCTGACGTCTACTTGTTCGGAACCGCTCTGTTAATAAACGGTGGTCCGTCTATGTCTCTCATTCTGTGACCAAGACATCTGTTCAGGGTATAAACACAGCTAGGGCGGCCGTATAATGGTCATGTGAAATCAGAGCATCTAGCCAATTCGGTCGAGTTCGGTGGCTTGGTTCATTTTCGTGTGCCTCGAGATCGGAGGAATCACACAGATGAACGAGCTCGATTTCCGCCGTTGCATATTTAACGGGCCCGCCTTACGAACTAATGCACTATCGTGGGCGTTAAACATGCGCTGATGGTTAGCCTTAAACATACTTACTTTGTCAATTTGACCACTCGCTATTTTGAAGCGTAGCTCTCATGTGTCATCCGACAAATTGGCCCGACGACAAAGAGCCAGCAAAATACGCGCACATCTAGTTTGATACATATCCTCAAAACTGACGAAATATTCTATGTAGAATAATACAGATTCTCCTCGTGGCCTAAGCAATAGTCTTAAAAACAAATCAATAGTTTTTTCTGAATGGTTTCCCTACGATGTTTTTCGTTTTCCGTAATGTTTAGAACGGTAATCTTCCATCATCTTAATTGTCGTATTACACTTGATCACATGAACTAACTTGGGAGGAATTTTTTTCACAACCAGCATTTCCTGCCCTAAATTAAATCTAAAATGAAAAGCATACATGTCCTAAATCTCTGATATTTACGCCTTTCAGGCGTTATCAGTCCAATGTCTAGGTACCCAAAAAACATCAATCATGTTCGCTGCGCCGTCTAACATATAGCCGGCAAATCGCTTTTTCTGTAGTTGTATATGGTCTGGAGAGACACCCCTTTTTCCAAACGACCTTTGTCCCTATCAACCTCTGCCAACAATCAGCTCTGCGAAGCTAACACCAACGGCAGGGCTAATAAAACTCTCATCTCTGATTCTCCATCGGAATTCTATTTAGTAGCCCTTTTGATTGAAAAAAGAGCTAGACTGAAAACAGCAAACTAACCATTTAAGTGCTGAAATAAGCAACAAGAAAAAAATACCAGCCAACATCTATTACTATAAATTTGTTGTATAACTCTGATCTGCTTTATTAACTTTAGCTTGTACAATAAAAGTCCCAAAAATTAATGCAATTAACATCTTCCTAGACGTATCTCCGCTCGCCTCGATCTTAAATGACCCTAATTTTATTTGTTATTCACCAGCGTCCACGTTGTTATCTGACAACCACGTGCCTATTTGCGAAGATTTATACGTAGAAAATTTGGAAAACAGTTATTTTGACGTTTTAACAGAAGCGATTACTCTTAACATAAAACGGTAATACAGCAATATAACAGCGCCCATTGTGCGGGCGATAGGAATCGGAGGATGAGACAAGAAAGGCGGTATCTTCAAGAGAGGAGTTTAAAGGATCTATAGAATAGCAGGCCTTGTCCTCGCTTGAATGAAAGCGTAGCTCCTTTTAGATTCTAGAAATCGTTGTTCCAATAGATAAGTCTTCGACATTCACGTTTCACTCGCTTCATCAACCCTTTAAGGCCTAATCGGGGTAAATCCGCGAGATAAGAGAGGGGAATCCGGGCCACGTTCAACCGCTGACGGTTGTCGTGGCTGCTCCATTAAGCTAAGGAATCATCGCGTTTGCCAATTATTTGCCTCTATCCAGTATTCTCTGTCACATCGAACAAAAGAATCTTGCTTTTTCAGCTTCAACTGGCCAGCCATTGTCAATCAAACAAACACATTCACATACAGACGAAAACCGCGTACGATTTTCGCAATGACGGTGCTGTATCTCGTCAACATGACTCATCTGTTAGCGATTTATATTAACCAATCTCCCATGTTGCAACTTTATATTTACATGCTTGTTATACATTTGAGCTGGATATGTCGATTTACGTGCTTCTAAAGCAGCCCTATGTGCAAACAAACGAACATGGGTTGAGCTTTATTAGGACGAATATGATATAGCTTTAACTCAAAATTAACGAAGTCGATCGTAAACTATATAATGTTGTTGAAATCAAAAAGAGAATAAACAGTAAATATATAGGAATACCATAAACATAATATATATTCATGTTCCTTTGTCGGTCTAAGTCTATAAAATCCACAGATTAAACAAAGCGCAATTAGGCAAGGTTTCGATGATCACAGACATAGTGAAAAAACACCATTCTGACTTTAAAGAAATGCTTAGGTGTAAGGTGTGACCGCTCATAGTTCCATGCTGCATTTTTATGAATGTCCCCATGTGAAGAGGTTGTCACGTATCCATCCACACAATGTGCATCCGTTTCTAACTCCTTTCAGGTAACACTAAACTAGCATAGTGGGCGACAAGATGCGGTGTTACGGTAAGGTCTTCAATCCAACGTTTGCAAAACGCGCCAAGTAGTGATATCATCAATCTTCATGCTGCGTCCTTACGAGGCGAGCATTCTGGACCGTCTGACGAGTCTCTTAGCACAATGCTGGTCGTCGTAGTAGGTTCGTTTGTGGACGCATCCGCAACGAAATTACGCAGTGAATAGAGCTCGAGGCAACTGCGTCGATTTTCGACCAGTCGAAAGCCTATTGATGCTTTCGATTTTTCTGTAGGTGGCCTACGAAGTCTCCACGACGACGAGGGCGACGACGACAGATGTCTGATGCAGTCAACCAGTGAAGCAGGTGGTTGGGTAATATTTCTTGTTTAGCTTTAGACGCCTCCCTAGCTGTCATTGGGTTCTCACACTAGGCGACCCGCGATTTTTTCGTCATCCCGCCTTCCTTTAGTCTATCTATATAATTTCAAGCAAAGACCTGAAGATGCGAAAATAGGCCTAAAAGGTCCCTGTGAACAGACGCTCTCCAGCGACTCCAAATTTCGAATTTTCAAGACGCGCTACAATCTGACTGGTGTAGAGCTAGCCTCCTTTAGATGTCACGTTATGCCTAGTTTCTCAAGCTTTAAAGGCTAAATCAACCGTTAAAAGTGAACAGTTATCAAATATCCGAATGATTCACCCAAGGGGTTTAGTCGAAGGTTGCGCTCCTTGTACCGCATTACTATAATGGCAGATAAAAACTAGTCGTGTGTGATAACCGAAAACCGTCTTCAAAAGAAGACACACGGCAGTATCTAGCAATATTTGTAATTTCTAGAAGGAAAGTCAATAGTATAGTTTAACTAAAACGGAGTGGGTAAATATAAATTTTACTACACTTTCTAGAATTCCCAGTGGCAGCTCGTCGAGCAGTTGCGCTCTAAACGAAAGAGGTATTTGCAGTCGACGCTTCACATACGTATTCCTTTGAGGCTCGAAACGTCCAGCTTGAACATTTGTTTCAATGCGGCATCCCACACTTACAGTTACAAGGTCGAGTGGCAATTACGGAAATTTCATTTATTCTCGTACGGTAGTTGGACAGATGCTGATGGCGACATTGTTTGTTTTCTTGAATTGATAGCACAACTATGCAAGTACAAAATATAGTAATAAAAATATTGTTATAGTTTTCCCAAAAGATGTGTGCAAATACGTTTTTCAATACGTTGATCCAGAGCGAAAAGTAGTTAGTAGAAATTGAGCCAAACAGCCATCTTTGTAAGTCTAGTTGGAGGAATATAGTACACGTGGTGCTACCGAATGCAAACATTGTGGGTCCACGTTTTTTCAAAAGGAATCCTGAGTTCTTCGGTACTCACGTCCGCGAAGGTTTATTGCCGACGTAACGCCAGAGTGCATGCCATATTCACAATGGTCTAACACGGAAGAGGGCAAAAGTTACCGCTCGACGTTTGTTAATCTCCAATTTTTGTTGCCGTTGGTTTTTTGCTGGTTGGGCTGGTGGATGAATATAACGTCAGAATCGGCTCTAACTACACAATATAAAACGATAACAGAATGGAATTTGGTACCAAATATGCAATACTTATTACTTTAGGTTCTCCAGGAGTCAACTGCAACGCAACGGGAAAAAAAGCTTTAATAGAAACAGCCTCACTAAGAACTACTTTTCTAGTGACAACTGCTGAGATTAATTTGCAACTCACATGTAACAGTTCCTTTTATAACGTATTTTAATTCCGCTCAACCATGGGTGCACCCGCAAAGTATTTTAATAACCTCTAACGAGCACGAATTGAGTAGTGCTGTATCGCACGACCGCATTCACATAGCGAATTCAATCGGAATGGTCTTTTCTCTCACTAAATTTAGCATAGGCACCTATGAATAATACTGAATTCATAAATAGAATGGGAATTCGATCATGAGTCACAACTGTTAGTCGATTTATTGTCGATTACAGTTTTTACTGCTTAAAGTTTCGTGTTACGGTTGGGTCCATTCATCTGGTGATCGCTCCGTCCCCTAGTGGTTTCGGTATCGGATGCTACCCTTTATACGTGCTGTCGTTTTCCGTAGCCAGGCATGAAGGGCAGTCGCTTAGTCCAGTTGGGTAGTCGGGAAGTGAACGGGGGATCGTATGTCGAGGATGATAATATTTGATCATCTGACATTGAATCGTCCATCGCCCCTTCGTAGGTATCCCATGAGGCCAGGCCGCGTTTTTTGGCCGTTCCTAAAAGCATATAAGGTAAAATTACTATCCATAATCACATACATGAATGATGCGCCTTGAGTATTTGCTACCTAATGCCTAATATCCTGTACTGATGTCGGAAGCAACCATTTGTTGGAACATTTTTGCCGTGAACTCAACCTCTCACGTAAACTCAATATCTAATTCAAACATGATAAAATAATCTACAACCATGTATGATTCAATATTGATTCCTATTTGAAGTTGAAGTAAAACATGGTGTGAGAAGTGCAGGTATATGTACAATAATCTCGCATCGTGCAAGCAAGAATTTATCCTTTTGCTAAATAAAGGCTATAAAATTCATTATGAAAAGTTAGAGATGAAGTAAATTACGGAAATTTGATATGAAAGCGGCGAGCTGATGGTTAAAGTTTTCATGAAATGCTCAATGAGTCTCACATAGAGCCTCCAAATACCGAATTCTTGCACGGTAAGAAAAATTAACGAGGCAGCTGTAAATCACGTAATAAACACAGTTAAAGAAGATACGAACATCTTTGGCATAATTATATCACAATAAGGTAACATGATAGTAATAAATTATACTGTGACAATAGTATTTTATTCCTTAGGAATCTAGGCCATGACTATCACTCTCCATGACCAGCGAACTAGATTGTGGACTACTTGATCGCCTTTACACGTATTTAGACAATCGCTGTAAGCGCTGTATTTAGACACGATGCAACTAAGAAGGGTGTTAAAAATAAAGACAGCTCTGATGAAAAAATTCCAACGAGTCACCATTCACACAGAAACCAGTAAATGAATTGCTTTTATAAAAAATCTAACAAGTGTATGATTTTTAGTGGAAGCCTTCACACTCATTAGGTTGCATATTAGACTAAGACAAACTTGAGTGAAATATCTTATTCTCACTTGCCTTTATGTTATTCCAAAAATTGATTTAACAGTATAAATTTTAAAAAGACAGCGCTTGTTGCTTGCTCCGCAAAAGTAAATTTTTGGATCGGTAATGGAACAGTGAATTCTGAGGGAGATTTTAAATTTATGTTCGGTACATTTATTCTATTTGCTTTTCAAAAATATTAGCAATCACTGGAATCGGCACCTAATAAACACAAACAAAACTCAATTACGTCCTTTTTTTTAACACGCAAGAAGACTAAACAATCTCGATCACACGCAGTTTTTGAATTTTAGAAACGTATAACAACATTGGAAATAACCTTTATTTAAATCGCCGCTGTCATAACAATACCTGCACGCCATCTTTCAGATTTTATTTTGTCCATGATTTATTGCATACATGGGCAAGATTAACCAAACACTTCAAATAACGGCCTTCACGGACTTATTTTTACCAAAGAGATCGAAAGGCTTCAGTGACACATTATTTATTCACCTTGAAACATTTCAATTAAAACCAACGCTAGTACCGGGAGCCAATTTACACTGATAATTAATGCATGTGTTCATAGATTTTAATTGTAATCCTTGAAGGCACACATGTAACCTGTCTGGTGATAACGAAACTAATTAAACATCAGAACGGAATTATGATTAATTTCAGTCGAGAGGTAGTACTTCTACAAACACTGCAATGTATTTCAATTTTTAGCGTCTGTCATAAAAGCACACTGTTTCGTTCACTTCAGCACGCAGACTGTAATGAGAAAATGGTGGTCTCAACAACCGCACTGCAGATATTCGATATGTAGTCGAAGATATTCCGTATGCAGGTGTGATCGATATTCACGCTTGCCCATATCTCTCAAAACTAGGTCAACGAGGGAGACCAACACTACAAACAAAGGCTATGACAAATAATGTTTTAATATTTATCATGATGTCTCCACAGTTTAATCTATAAGGTACTGTCTGTATAAACAACTGAATTGCGAAACAACGCATATAAAGCACTAAAGTAATACCAGAAATAAGCGGACATTAAAAACCTTGTCCACAGTTGCTTTAATAAAAAGGAAAACGATTAGGTTCTACATGCCTGCTAATTGTCTTATCATGACGTTACCTGGAATCGTGTTATCGAGTACGAGGCCCACAAATCCTCCAACAAACATAGAAGTGCTTAGAAGAATGGTGATCACTTGTGTTACAGCTTCATTTCCTGCAAAAATAGATAAACACACTAGATATCATAAGCACATAATGTCGAAGAAGATTATTTTCGTCAGGATATATCTGAAAGGTATCAGTCGTACACCTCAATTTTCTCAGCCGTGTATTCGTTGCTAAAAGGAGTACCCAACAAGTGAGCATCTTTTTAAATGGGCACTATAAATTACTAAGCTATGAAGCCACAAGAGTCGGAAAACAATCATATCAATTCGATAAAATCTACTTCAAAATGTTTTTGTTATTGCTCACCAAGGTTTATCACGTTGGTATTGTTGGCCATCCAGCTGGGAATGCAGAGGCCGAGAAAAAGGGATGCTCCAAGAACGAAAATGTTTCGCGACGAATTAAGATCAACAAACTGCAGATTGGAAAGACCAACAGCGCTTACGATGGAGAACATGACCATAAATATGCCACCAATGATTGGCTCCGGAATCGATACAAATAAACCGCCCACCTGCACATAAATTAACCGATTCAAAAACACAACAGCCGGTAAAAATGGCCGAGCGATGGGTGACGAGCATGCACACGTATGAGTCTGTTTGCTGTATTGCACGATCTAATTGTATTGGTCTATATTGTATGATCTTCGTATCGTAATGTACTTTGTGTGTGTGCTAACTTGGGTTCGGAAATAAGTCAGAATTGAAGACTTATCTGGGAAAAGAGTGGGAAGAGAAAAGGGAGATCGCCAGATGATGGTAATATGAGTAGGGATTCTACGTCATCATGGCAAGCTGCCCAGAGTCAACGCTATAAAAAACTCTCTCTATTTTAAGCTCAAAACTGATTTTTTTTCGTAACTACTTGGGGATAAAGTAATGGTGAACGATATCTTGTACAAACCTTTCCTAAACATCCAAATACAAGCATAAGAGCAGCCCCCGTTTGGATGACGCGCCGAGATGCTACCTTGGTGATGCTGATCGCACCGATGTTTTCACTGAAAAATCGTACAAATAGAGCAGTAGAATTATTGTTCTTATTAAACATCCCTTGAAAGATGTATCATTATACAATCGTTAGCCGCTATTAAATAATACGTAGAGGTGACTTTTTTCGTCCCTACTTGCCACTATTGGGCATTTGTGTTCTGGTGAATTGACCTTATACGGTTGCAGTTATGCTTATCTGTTAGTTAATACTATGCTTACGCTGCATTTTTTAAGCTTTATTCACGTCGTTATTGCATTATATCGGCAAATGTTATTCCAAATGAAAATACTCCATGGCTGTCACAAACCTGTATGAAGTGAGTCCACATCCAGCGCCACAAATGGCCGCGATAATACAGCCTAGGCCCTCTACTGCGATGCCTCTGTTGATGGCATGCAAAGGCGGCGTAGAAACTGCTGCTAGTCTGGCACACGCATGATAGTCACCTACCGACTCGACGGAGGAAACGATTACACCAGCGAAAATTCCTATAATGGCCCCCAAGCTGAACGTTGGGACTCCCCATTGGACTGAATAAAACAAATTTTAAGTCATATTAGGTCACATACATTTCTCTGGCCTGCACCAAGTGTCATTGCTACAGTGCTGCGATAGAAGTTCAACCAACTTATTCTAAAAAGGAATTAATATCAATCTATTCACTTCTATTGTGCCCACCGCCCCACTGTTGTAACCGCCTAGCTTGATCAAGGAAAAACTGGAATTGAACAGAATTAACCTTCGGGTGACTAGTTAGATTGATAAGCCCAGCAACACTGTGATTGCAGGTAGTGCAAAGCTTTCCAAAGACGCGATAAGCCCAGCAACACTTTGATTGCAAGTAATGCAAAGCTTTTCAAGGCGCGTTCAAAAGCGCGTTATTAAAATGTAAATAAAAACGTTCAATTTTCTGTCAAAAACAGCTAGTAATACATTTTCTCGTGATTGTTTGTTCTTTTAAATTTTTACATTCACGGGATTTAAATCATACTAGGGACTACCTCATTCGAATTTAATCAGTTTAGTCTTTCCTGTTGGACTATACTTGTACCTACAAGGATAGGGTACACGAACCCAGGGGGCATTGTATAACTGTTGTGTTTTGTGATCGGTACGAAGCGGATTTCCACGGCTTGTTGCATTAGTCACCGTCAACAGCCAACAGAGAAACCACATCACGGCTATGGTCAGTACCACCTGCAATAAATAGAGCGTCAATGCACCCATTGAACTTCATCGAGTGTTTATAGTAGACCTAATTCTAAAAACCGCGTGACATGCCCATTGGCGTGCCTAACTAATGAGATCTTACAAATTTTTATGCACAAATGTGAAGTCACAAGAGGAAATGATGCAAAAAGGACATTCGTATTAGTCCAAAAATCAAATTTTGAGTTAGCTACAATAAAGCTTTAAACAGTGCATTATATTGTAAAAAAAGCTTAGCTACATAGGATTTGCTGAAAGCAATCTATAGAAAAGATACGCACTGGAAAAACTTTGAAGAGCTGGTAGTGCTTGAGTTTTTCATCCTTAGTCTTTGTGAACGGTATAGGCGTAGGGATATCACACAGATACTGAGAGAACAGCGCAACTAGCGCAAAAGTTCTGGAATGAGTTGCGAAAGATATTAGTGCTATTAATATTAGTGCACACAACAAACTTTTCTTGATTTTCCTAAGCAGAAAACTGTTCCGAAAGCGGCAGCAGGTTATATATTTCACTAATAAGTCTTACAATAAAGAAGGATCAAAACCATCACAGTATCCCTTCATGTCGTTCTTGCGCACATATTATTCCACCGGTGTGCGCATCGACTACATTCATTATTTCCGTTTATTCATTAAGTATTTATTATGTTATTTCTCCGATATGTACATAGCTGAATATCAACTTATACATATTTATAGCTGTCTATTAACGATTTTAGTTTTTCCAGCACCTAAAAAGTTTCTTTTGTTTCAAAAGAATTAGTCCCCGAATTATATCCTAATGCCCCATGTGTTTGTGTTATAACGGTCTAAACAGTAGATTTGCGTCAAAGCAAACAAAGCCTGAAAAAATACCGTAATCGACAAAGCAGTTACAATAATGAAAGTTGTATTAACTCATGAAAAAACCTTCCCAACATTGTATAATACTTACTTTAAATTATCTATCTATTTTGACATACCTATTTGTTTGCCGGCCTTATTTTTCCATCTAAGACAGCTCAGACGCTAAGATGGGGTTGCAAGTTAGCGTGTCGCATGTCTCTATAATAAGTTCGTATTGTTATAATGAAACAGCAAGCCGTAAAAATTTCGGCTGTAGAAGACAAACGTAGGATTACTAATTTGTTAATGTTAGAAGAAAATAGAAGAATGTTTTATTCTTACACAAGCGCTATGAACCAGTTGCTTTGTGCATGCTTTGCAGCTTCGGGAAATAGCGATAGGCCGATCAAGGTTATTGTTGGAGTAACTGTGAGAGGAGAAATCGCTCGCATCATAAAACCAGCCAGGCCCAGTACGCCGGCCAAAACCTCCAAGAGAGACGCCGCGAGAATAGCCCCTTGGATCTACAAATATAACCAGATTGTAATTCAGATCAGGCAGCATATATATATATATATATATATAAATGATTTTTATAAAAGCAACACTATTTTTGAAAATTGTATTCAGAAAATGGAAAATGATGTATGTAGGACAAGCGTTAATTAAATTGGTTATCAAATTAGGTATCTAAAAATATTATGAAGCTAACTGGACCAAATGCTAACCTCACGCATCCGGGGCTTCCACAAGGCATCCAGCTCTTCGTTCGTAAAATTGGCTATTTTCTCACCAGACGGGCATTCCCACTGGGGAAGGGACATGATTGCGATAATAGGCACAATGAAAGAGAAGGTCGAGCCCTGAATAATTGGTAACCTGCGGATCATGGGGAAATATTATACACAATGCGTAAAAAGCTGCCATGATTTTTTCGACATGGTTAATAGGACAAGGAAATTGCTTTTCACATCACTTTGCAAACGTTTTGACTCACTAGCAAAGTACTAACCTTGTATTTTTTGCACTGTATTTTCAATTCCTTATTGTGTAAATATGTAACAGTTAGAATTATGGTGTATTGTAGTCAAATGTGCACTGAAACGCTTGAAAAGTACAAGATAGCGGAACCATACGTAATGTGTTATTTGGATAGTAACGATTACCAAGAATACAAGTGTATCGTACAATCGTTTAGATATAGTTGGTCAACATTGTTGGTCTTATCAGAATATGGTCTTCCTCTTTGCTCTTTTCAACGCCTTCACAATTGCGCTTGTATTCATTACCTTACCCCGAAGGTCGTCTGGAGCAAAGTACCGATCCCCGACACAAAGAAAATCGTCGATACAAGTGAACCTCTAGCAGGATGATCGTCAGGAATACACAACTTTGGAGCTACAATGAACGGGTAAGATATCGTACCTCCCATCATTGTAAGGTAGTGCTAAGTTATCAAAACAGAAATGCATACACATACATATGAAAGAAAAACATTCTAATATAGCTTCCGGAAATTACTTATTTCGAATAATAAAAACTCTTTTCATCCCCCATTGTATACGTCCCTCTTGGTAGTGTCCTATAAACCACTAATTATATGTATGAGACAGGTCAAACAATACTCTTAGTGCGCTTGGCTCTATACTTTCAAAACTAGCCACTAGCTTACACACTAATTAGCAAGTGAAATATTAAAGTTAAGTACTAAAACAGTACCTGAAACCCTAAAGCGATACACAAATACCACGCGGGTGCATCGTCAACTTTGTAAACAATGTCGGTTAAACCACTTTGACGCTCAACCTTTGGCAGTGAATTGCGCCTGGGCAGCGTATTCAGACGTATCTGAAAAAATTCTCATAAACTAGAGTTAAGAAAAAATAGGAGAAAAGCTTAAAATACTTGTGTTTAATGGAATAAGCTAATCAGATTAATATGGAAGTGTTTGCAATTGGAATAATAATAATAGTAATAATAATAAAGCTTAAAGACCTATCTTTCGCCTTCCGAAGTAAATATATGTACCGAATTTCTTTATTAAGCGTCTTATATTTTTTATTAAATTTTATGTTATTAAGTGGCATATATAGGGAATCCCCTATCCTTTATGTATGCTTACCTCTGTTAGCTCCGAATCATTAATGACGCCCGTCGGTGGATTCAACTGAAAGTTGTTTAATTTCTTTAATGAAAGAGCACTAAGCTCCTAAAAAAAATACATATATATATGTATATATATATATATATATATATATAAAACCACTCCCTATTTCTAATTTGTTGCACTGCTTAGAGCGATATTCGAGTGAGTATTTAACGAACTTATCATCACTGGTTGAGACTGCGTTTTGCAAAGCTATGTTAATTTTTGATTAAGTAGCTTACGCATTTCAGATGCTAGAGTCCAACTGAGTGATCTTACCACCTGACCACAATTAGCAATATAAGATACATAATCTGATGAGATATACTTCTTTCAATTATCCTGCCACTGATAAATTGAGAGTATATCTCGAATATAAGATATGTCTTTAGGATAAGATAATGACTATGACAAGGTATTCTTTTCTCGATTATCCCGGCATTTATAAATTAAAGGTGCTTTAAATGCATACAATGCGAACCGGTTGCCCTTGTGTCATTAGATGAATTTGGATAGTGTAAGTTAAATGTTGCATTGTACTAGAAGTCATGGAAGTTTGGGCATTCATCATTATGAGAAACTTGATTGGAATAGAGAATATGGAAAATGAGAATTGTATTTGTTTCCTTTTAAATAACATTGTTTATTATTTATTCAGCAATAATATACGTAAGCAGTTTAAGAGACAAAAAAGGTAGAAGATAGACTTTTTCTACACTTAAATAGAAAAACTATGTTATGAAAATGCCTCTCATATTATGCTTGGCGAGATTGTTTCCAACAGCGAACAGGAAAATCAATAACGTGCCTGTCTTTCTGCACTAATGATATTTACTATTTTCGTAAGCCCGGAAAAATCTGATCTGCGCTAATAAAGGCAGTCAACTTGGTATCGTTAGATAAATAAAAATTATTCCGGTAGATAAAGGCGTACGTTGGCATGAACAATAGTTTTTTAAAAATTCCACGTAGCGATTTGTCTGGCCGTATTTTAAGTTAAGTAATTCAAATATTTTACTTAGTACTTAAAGCCCTTTTAACCGCGCTTGGTTATATGCTTACAAGCCAAACATGCCCTAAGCTTGGTTCCATGTGACTAATTATAAAATGCGAGCAGATATTTGTATATTTCTGCAAATTATAGTACAATTTTTTTGCAAGAAGGTGTCCTATGTCCGTGCTACTTCGTCCTTTTTATTTATTCAGGCCAAACAAACACTTTGCTAGAATGTTCTATCACATACCATCATTACGGCTCCATCAAACGATAAGTCAAACATAGTACAAATTCTTTAGAAAGCTCTACAAAATGTCGCATATGACTTAGCGTTTCTCGCAGTTGTGATTAGAAAATATTTAACCTTATCCGCAACTTTTGGAAACGGAAAAACCGAAAAGGGCTATTCAAGTTATACAAGTTGCACCCATTTTTTGTCGCTGCTCTCCGTAACTTCTGCTGGTATTTCGGTTTAAATAATTGTCATTTTTCTAGTCCGCAATATAATTCTACTCAAGAGCCATATTTCACTCGTAATAAAG
Organism: Tropilaelaps mercedesae; assembly: GCA_002081605.1. Taxonomy (NCBI): domain Eukaryota; kingdom Metazoa; phylum Arthropoda; class Arachnida; order Mesostigmata; family Laelapidae; genus Tropilaelaps; species Tropilaelaps mercedesae. The sequence goes on from MNPL01002744.1 coordinate 14,761, forward strand.
TGATACTTAATTGGATTAATTGTCAACTTGTATATCTAAAGATGGCGGCTAGATCTAAGGTAACCATAATTTTGTCCGCACACGTCCATTTACCTACGGTGAGTTAGACCATAGAGCCTTAAAGCGCCCTAACAGGCCCTGCTACACACGCAACCACCCACTCAAACGACCACGGAGTAGCCAGCTTAATGGAATACGAATATCTTTTCGATCTCCGTCTCGCAACAATTGAGCACTGGCATCGAAACTGCTTAACTTGAAAACTACCGCGCAAGCGGAGTAAGTTTCATATTGAGATAAATGCGGCTCGACGATGGTCTCAATTCCATTGTTGACTGAGGTGAGTAAACGTAAGCCAACTTTTCGATATAGAATTTTGAACAAAGATGACTGAACGATAGTTGACGATGACATTGCAATTTTTTTCACTCTGTTTTATGTGCTCAATAAACCAGCTAATTTTTTTATAGTCAAGGTGGTCTAAAGATGTGTTCCCTTGTAAGACCCTCTCTTTCCTTTTTTCCAAACCAGTCAATGCGGTATTTGGCAGTGCGACTGTGCTTAATGTTTCGTTACGCAAATATATGAACAAATGATCTCTTGTGGATGGCGCATCATTTCAAATAGTGGTCTACATCGAATGTATGCGCCGATACTTCCTTCAAGGCTCTTCCCTCTCCGCCGTTCGTGTGTTTTAACCACAAAAGCAACGTAGTGCCGTCACATAGCCACACGGACGCCGCGACTTGCGACAACGAGACCACACTGCGAAGAAGTAATACCGTCTTCGACTGCTGCATACGGACAGAAACCCGCCAGCTATTTCGTAAAAAAACGTGTAGCAGTAAGGCCTTCTACATCCTAATAAGGATCAGCTGCCTGTGCCTTTGTCGTGGCGTTTACCTGGTTCACTGTACAATGGAGATAAACAAGGTCTTGATCAGCGATTCGTGCGACCCACGCTGTGCCAAGATCCTTGAGGAAGCTGGGTGTAAAGTTACGGTTAAAACGGATCATACCAAAGAGCAGCTGATTGATGCAATAAAGGAATATGACGCACTTGTGGTACGGAGCGCCACGAAAGTTACAGCCGACGTTATCAACGCCGCTGAAAAGCTCAAGGTGAGAAGGAGAAACAAATAGAACACATGTATGGATTATTAAGTAGATTATGTTTGAGGTCGATTCGGTTTCAATAATACTTTTACATTTATAGACTCAAAGATCGGTAAAAGTGGTCGTGAACCTGTTGAAGAAAAGATGCTTCTATTCAAAGACGTGAGTTGATTACTTGCCTACTTCGAATGTTTTCGTCCAACATGAGTGAACGGCTGCACAGAGATGATCAAAAGTATTTCTCTACCCCACTGTTGATTAAATTTCATAAGAATATCGTACACATATCATATATCTTGCTCAGAAAGATTTTACGACAGAGACCAAGACGTCTGTATTATCTAGATGGATTGCCGTTATTTGAAATAATGAAATTATTGAATGCTGGTTCTAGTCTAACATGTAGAGCATGAGGAAAGTTAAATCAAGTGCCATTGTGTTACTATACTATTTTTATGAATAATAAAAACATCCCCAAGGTTAATATAATATTGATAATAACGACCGAAAATTTCACAAAATGTACGTATGTTTTAATGTGGTAATGTATGTTTTATAGGTTATCGGCCGCGCTGGCACAGGTGTCGATAACATTGACTGCGATGCCGCAACAGCACGTGGAATCTTGGTTATCAACGCACCAAGCGGTAACACTCTGGCAGCTGCCGAAATGACCTGCGCTTTCATTGTGTCACTTTCTCGTGATATTGCAGCGGCATGCGCTTCCCTCAAGGCCGGCCGCTGGGACCGCAAGGCGTTCATGGGCAACGAGCTTAACGGTAAGACGTTAGGCATTATCGGTCTTGGTCGAATCGGCCGTGAAGTCGCTACCCGTATGCAATCATTCGGCATGCGTACGATCGGCTATGATCCGATTATTCCTGCCGAAGCGTCGGCCAAATTCGGGGTGCAGTCCATGAGCCTCGAGGAATTGTGGCCCCAGTGCGATTATATTACCGTGCATACGCCTCTCATCCCGCAGACAAAGAATCTCGTCAATGCAGCGATGCTTAGTCGCTGTAAAAGGGGAGTAAAAATTGTTAATTGTGCACGAGGCGGCATCGTCAATGAGAGCGATCTGCTAGCCGCACTTGAGTCGGGACAAGTTTCTGGAGCCGGCTTTGATGTGTTCGAAGAAGAGCCCCCGAAGAACACAGCATTTATCGCTCATCCAAAAGTGATTTGTACACCGCATCTGGGCGCTAACACGGCAGAAGCCCAATCGCGTGTAGCAATCGAAATCTCCAAGCAGTTTGTAGCGCTCAAGAAGGGCGAGGAAGTCTGGGGAGCTGTTAACCAGCCCAAGAAGTAAATTACTGGTTTAAATCAGCGTATCTCGCCAGGACTCTGTCAGGGCTGCAGGCACCGGCCACAAGAGCCGTGCGTAATATGTATCGGAATCGATTCCACATGCTTCTTGCCTTGTACATAATTAGACTAAATCTGTGTCTGCTTATATGCCCTAAACAGTGTACATAGTTGATAAATTAATAAAAAGCTGCTTACGAGAAGAACCTCTGGCATGTGTAATATGTTTGAAGCAGAGCACGTTATATGACAAAATATGCAGGTAATCAATACAGGGTGTCCGCACAAAGTTTTTCACGAAAACAATTAAATATATATATACACTATTAAGAGTTCATTTTTATGCATTTTGATGGTACGTCCAACGTTAAAACTGAATTTGTATATTTGCTTTGGATGTAGATATATCAACATTGATTTCGATTTGTTCTACACAAAGGAGTCCGAAACTTAGCGGGTCCTATAGAACTCCTGATTCTGAGCAATACGTGTTCTAACACTTTTCTTTATAGCTAATAGTTTTCAAATAATTTTAAGTGGTTGTAATTTTCCGGAAATACTTCAGGGTAAGTTTCATTAGTTCCGCAACTTTTGTCTCATATGCTAAAAGATATGGTAAGGATGCTTTAGGTAAAGGGCTCTAATACTTCGGGTAAAAAGCCATGTTATCTGTTTTAATGTACTCACAGAAAATCTGAAATGTTGAAATGTTTGCAAGCAAATGTGTTCGTGCTTAACCAATTAAAATAACATGTTTAAGCAAGTGTTGTAGTAAATTTGTTAATAATGAAAATTGTAGTATCTGAGACTTTGTGTACATCTCGTGGTCCGATTAAGCATACCATTTCAGAAAATATACCAAAAACGCTTATTGGCTTAAAAATTCATGGATACATCAAATGTTGCGGATTCTTAGCGCCTTTTACGAGACATGAAACGTTACACCATTGTACTTAACATTCCCTTAAGGAAGGAATAGAGAATCTATTGGGAATTGAAGATCCTATCTAACCGCAATGACAGAGCCACTAGGGCTAATGTACTCTGAAGTCTTGCTTATTAAAAATAGGCCAAAAATAATGAAACCTCGAATCTGTCAAAACGGTTATGAAAAACTTGAAACAGTGAATCTTTGTTTTAAACTTCGAGCTATATTAAGCTGGCTGTGTGCCGGACCGCCTCTCCATTAAAAAATCGAAGTTTTTGGGTTGTGTCAACAATCAGATAAAAAATAAAAAATCCTAGTTCGTCATTAACTGTGCCGTCAAAATGTTTTCAAAACTAATATATTTTATATGCAAACTGTTTTGAATAAAACGTATAAAAAGTATTGACCGGTCGCCCTATATACTTATTAAAACTGCCTTATGGACAATAATTTGCATACGCGGAGTGAAGCAAGCCATTAGTTATATCTTGCGCAACCCTTATGTTCTTCGCCTAAAGCATGTGCACTCAGGTACGTTTAATAGGGGCATTCTTAGTTGATCTACAGCTAGCTAAAGTGCTGTATTTATGCAAAATTCAAATAAAAGTATCACCAAGAAGAACTATTTTCAAATTCCGAATAAACCATCGTTCAATATGGGTCAAACTGGAGAAAGACCAATAGCTGCGTGATTTTCTATAAATACATTCATATATGCTCAGTGATACGGTTGTTTATGCTGTGAACATCATGGCATCCACTACACCAGCAGTTAGATTATCGAATTCGGATTCCAAGCTCATCAAGAGAAAAACCTTGTTATTATCTGCGCCTGTAAATTTTACACCCTCATCGACCTAAGGACTTAAAAAAACAGCTAAAGCAGTTAGCGCGCGTGTTTTGTGTGGCAAAAATGATCGAGGCGTAAATCAACTAGGGTAAAAATCATTCAATACTGGCAAATGATCACAGATACATCAATAGCTCTAAAATACTTTTCAATTTTTCAATAATTAAATCTAAAAATACAAATACTTCTTATCGCCCTTCATTATAGGTCGGAAAGGTAGTAACCGCAAGATCTCGATGGCCTTGCCTAGTTTGCGGGAAATAACGGCCTCACTTGAAAACTTTCAGAGTCTAACAATAGATATTACTGTGTGCAAGTATAAAATTAGTCAACGCTTTGCTCTTGCAGAGATATTCTTCTGCAGTCGAAGTTATACAACTGCTTTTTTGCAACCCTCGAAATATTTAGAAGGTGGTTAGATTCGACACATCTAAAGTTATGCGCCAAATTTCCGCGATTATTTGTGTATTGCATACCTGTAAATTGAATGCTGGGTTATCCATTATTGTTCCTCACTTAATGTCGCTTGTAATTTGGAAATAGAGTTCAATTGACTAATTGTTGTCGCGGGCTTCTTTTATCCGGAACTGAAATGATATAACAAATAAAAACGTCGCTTGAATTAGACCTGAAACATACGGAAGCACACGTTCAGCCGAATAAATAATGGTCTTGACTTAACACTGTGTTCACATTGTTGCTATATTTTTACACATCATTTTATCTGGACATTTTTGCACTGTTAGTGGCTTGAATGCAACCATCACTTGGAAAATGAATAATGAAATAAGCGGGACCTATAGAACATAGAACACCTGATACAACATTTTTTGTGTACTGAAGGAAGACGAAGTTAGGTGCCACCGTTATAAACAGAAAAGCGTTAAAGTAACAAATGACGATCTCATCATAAGAACATAGCAGCCATTGCTGATCGTATACGCACAATATACGGGCCGTACTTAGAGGTGATGACTAACCCGGGGGCGACCACCAGTCGTAATAACGCTCTATTCTAGCTCCCTACATCTATCGTTCATCGGTTGTCGCTGAAGGATCTTTGCTATAATCATACGTAGACACTTTACGGCTATATCAATCTAATATCACACAAAACTAACAAACAGGACTTACGACTAAAGATGATCGCCGACTAGGGAGCGACAACCAGTAATAATAACGCTCTTTACCTACATATATCGCTCATCGGTTGTCAGTAAAATATCTTGGGACTTAGCTATAATTATATGTAGATACTTTATGGCCATTTCCATTCAATATGTAACAAAGCTAACGAACAGGGCCTCCTATGGACCTCCTTAACTCCTCCAGGACCTCCTTATGACCTCCTAGAATATTGGTTAGGTCAACGATATTTCTGTGGTGATACTAGCTAATGCCTTGCGAAGTGGTGAAAAAGAGCCAATCAAACAAAATCACTGTTAAAGCCAAAAGCTTTTAGCTATGATGTGTTTAAGAGCCCCATACAATAAAGCAGCTTCAATTCACGATACATCGTTAGGCTCCTGCTTTTAAGCTACGCGCATTGACAAAACTCGTGGCGATGGTATATCATAGAATATCGAAACACATTTTCTAGCTGCTAACTTCGTTTACTCCTTTCAGATGTTATCGTTGTTAACTTATGGTGTTTTTCGAAGCTTCAAATACTCAAAATCCATTTCACTTTGTGGGCCAAAGCCGTTCTAATCCTCGTTCATTAAGGTTACACATCATGTTTACACTTTTAGAACTCAGAACCAGCTCACACTTTATACGGTATTCGCCTCCAATATACAACAATGCAGCACAGATTTTGCAACGCAAGGGTTATTCGACAGCATCAACTGCTTACTCCATTTCCTGTTAGTAGATTATTCAGGTAGCCGTTGGTTTTCACTCAGGTAGTTAAAATCCCCTTCGTTACTAATATGATTTTATCTGCAAGGAACAAATCATGCGGCACTCTGCTCACAAGTGTCTTCCTTTTAGGCTAACAATGCACCAGCACAGAATAAATCGGCGCTTTTTTAAACGAAGCACCCGACTAACAAAATGGCCGCAAACGAAGTGCAACACACCTCACGAGTTGTGTACCACTTTTCAGACGATGTTCCTACTACTGTTGGCTGTGTTAGAGAGTAAAAACATCTTTGCCACTTTTGTTAACGTTGGTAGTCCTGTTGAAGTGTTTAGTGTTAAGACGTATCAGCCGGTGTTGCTTAGCATGAGTCACCACCTCAAGTAACGACGAAGTGTTCATTATTCATTCATTGTCTTCTCTGTTTACTTCTGCAGCATAGCCGGCTTCATTCAGCTTCATTGGGTTGTCAGTCAACTTATTGCTCCGTTTCGCTGTTCTAGTTATCAGGCTGCTATAGTCGTTCCTTGATATGGTGACATTCACAGACGTAGGGCCATTTCACTCGCCTACTGGCATAATAGAACGTGTGACTTGTGGGGATTGCTGAAGCGGTACTTGCGCACTAGTTCACGGCATTGGTATCCTACACACTGCCGTTGACGGCTTTATGTTGTCAATACGCATGCGATCTCACCCTCACCCAGGCTCCCTCCACGTTAATTCAAGGCTCAGTTGGTCTCACACTGCTATGAAGTAAACGGCATTACTAACAGTTCCGCAATTGACAGATGACGCGCAGGCTGGCCTTCTTACGTTGTCTGATACACTGAATACCTCGATTTTTCTATGCCCATGGGCATTGCCTGGATTATGTTACGGCGAGAGTTGTAGCGCTGCGATCAGACAGGCTAGACGTCTCCTTGCGAACAAATCATGACAAACTGGCGAAAAGGGGGAGACGGAGGCAGATCGAAAACTGACCTTCTATGTCTGTCCCTTTCAAATGGTCTTCATTTAATGAAAAGCGCACACAACGCATGAACCGACACACACAGTCACACTCATACACCAGGCGACTCATACAAAATTTACGCTGTTTACTGACTGTTGCTACAATGTAGGGACGCAGTACAACAAAATTTTATCATTCTTGTACGAATCGCTCTTGTCTTCTGTCGCGGTTAGCTTTGTCGAATCGGGGCGTTGTGCGTATTTGACGTCGATGCGCGATAGCTAGTGGGCTATATGAGCACTACCCCGAACACGAATGAATTTTGTGTGACTAATTTTGCAAGAGTAAAATTGAGAGGCAAATTACATTTATATTACTGTTAAAGACCATTGCACAGCAACTTCTTTTAGATCTTGTGAGATTGCATTTGTTGTATTTTTCTAATATAACTATCGCGAGTGTTCTTTGTATACTATACATAATACCTTTTGTAGTTAAGATAGATTATGTAGCGTATAGGAACGCAATTGTATTCGTAGCCTACTCTACTACTTTAATGCCAAATTGCATCGTTTCATTTTCCGGGCTTCCTTCAACTTCAAGTAGCTAAATGGATTGCAGTTACCAGTAAAAGTGACCCAATATAGTCAAGCGGCGCTTCGCGTCGGGCCGCACTGCCGTTGCACATGGAGTGCAGGTATAATCGGAGTCTTAGATAAGTGAAACATCGCCAGCAGATTTTAGACAGCCAGATGATTTGGCGGAGGGGAATCAGTTTTTTACTTCATCGTTTGTGCGAACTGGCATTAATCGTTGAAATAGGCGAAATAGAGAGAAAAAGTGGTCCGGAGAACTACGAAGCTTAAAGTGCCGTATCAATTAGAGACATCCGAAGCAGAGTGACGTGATTTATGTTCGTGATTTATGTATCTAGGTGAATACAACTATTCTAGACTGAGCCAAGTGATCTTTCTCTCATTTGGCTATTGCACTTAGAATGTACTACATGTAAAAGAGTTAGATACTATAGTTGATAACACGTAAAAGGAACACAAGATAGACTAAGAAATTTAGCTTTAATGGTTACTCTTTACCAGTACAGATGGACATCTTCTGATATTGTGACATCCTTCTTTTTCCTTATTTTTCAGACTTTTCGTTTGCATCTCTCTATATGAGCATCTGATGAGCGCAGGGAAACCTCGATGGGGAGAATGATCTAATGACCGTAAAGAAACCGTTTGACGAGTCCTATATAAGACGAGATTATTAAGCTAGAACAAAGTCAACATACGACCAAGTAAATGTAAAGAAAATAAAAGAACTGCGTTTTTGCATTTAATTTCAGCTCGACAAGTGATATTTCGAAATCGTGTAGCTGGTATGCAAAGCATTTAAAAACATTTACTAGAAAGATTTTCGTCAAAACGATAGAAAACGGATATTGCTTTACAAACAGATCAAAGCTGGTTAAGGTTACGTGCCGTATTGGACATTGATGTACAAAGAGAGAAAACTATCGGTAGAACATACAGCAATGTGTTCCGGATAATCCCTTTTTATTTGCAACGTTTGGCCCTTGTTCAGCAGATCTATTAAGACGGATGTAGAACCATACGTATGCGGATCAACCACTAAGGATTGCGATCAATAACCGCATTTCTCTCTTTTGTTTACCAACAAATGGCACTGGGTCTGCATCAAACGTTTATAAATGACTGGATTCTATTGACTATAACTCTGCGCATGCTAGTCATAATCTACACTTGTCCATTGTGTAACATCTGATATTCTTTGTTCGGTTAAATCTCCATCGTTTGCCTATGTGGATACACTATCATTCCCTCTTTGTGACTAAACTTTAACGTATGCCCAATCTCAGTATGTTTACCAAGTTGATAAGAGTCATATTGATATCAGCATTTATATATTTATACGACTTATATATATATATATATATAT
>MNPL01002746.1:0-12601 GCA_002081605.1 Tropilaelaps mercedesae
TATATATATATATATATATATATATATATAAAGCAGAGGCTACTTAGATACTAAATATTAATGGATCCAACAGAAAATTTATGTAAATTATATTGCATACTTTTTCCAGGACTTGTCCGTTATTCAGGCGTCTCCGTCGCAATCTAAAACTGAGTTGACACTATTGAAATCCAGATTCGGAAGCTCTTTTCTTGACATACTTTTAAACGCGCATCTGCGGGATCCCCGTTTAACGCTTGACCATATTCGAGAAGAAGTGGACACTGTTCTATTTGCGGTTAGTAATTATAAATGTCATATTTACTTGGCAATTCTTCTAATTACCTCGGTAAATGGTCCATGATGAGCTTCCACCTTAATTATTGCATTACTCAGCTTGATTAAAAAGCATAATATATAACGACATTTGCCAGCAGTTCGGCAAAAGATATTTTATACAGATATAATTAACGCTGGTATAGTCATATGGTGAGAACCAATTAAGAAAACAGATGAAATAATTGTGTGTAATGATAAGTTCTTAAATAAGAGTAATTCAAAAATTGGTCGAATCAGTGCCTATCGATTTAATACATGGTTCAAGTCTTTCTAATGCATGGCTGTAGAATTTTAAAATTAGAAACACTCTGTTATACATATATAAAGGTGAGGTGTTTTATACGCTGAAAAAATATAGTTTGTCGCGCTATAGAGTATGTTTTTCTATTCCATATTAACAACGTAAACTACAATTTAGGTACACTTTAAACTTGAAACATTTTCATTTGAAGCCTCTCTTGGACTTAGAGCTTATGGCAACTTAATGACGGAGTTTTAAATTCGTCATATTAGGTTCGCCACCAATTTTATATGATTTCATTCAGCGTAGTCTACCTTCTTAGGCGACATTGTAAAATCGTGCATATCGTTTGTTCACATGCATGTAAAAGTCCCATTTTAACATCGAAGCATCTTAACTGATATGGCTATAACGATCGGGATCAATGCTATATGGACTACCAAGCATTTTATGAAGCTTTTTCATTTTGTTATGTTGTTTAAACGAAAAAAGTACAAATTATAGAAACTCACCTTTAATCTAAATTGCACGTTTCAGGGCCAAGATACCACAGCAACAGCGGTAGCGTTTACTCTTTACTTACTTGGTTTGCACAAAGAGATTGAAGAACGCGCTTTAAGCGAAGTGGACAACGTATTTGGCGACGATTTCAACAGGCCTGTGACGCAAGCCGATCTAAAAAAACTAAGGTTTATTGAAGCATGTGTAAAAGTAAGCAAATAAATAAAACTTCACTATAGTTCATTCATTCTGTACTCTGAGTGGGTAAGTCTCAGAGGTATTATTTTAATTTAGGCTTTTTACAAGACAGAACGCAATCAAGTTAAAAACTTCATATATTCATGATAGGCAAGCCAGAAATGTTTGCCAAAGAGTAAATGGAACATGTCTAAATTTTGTCCGCTTTCACTGTCAAAAAGTTTAAGGTATTTTGGCCGTTGGGTGACAGCATTTGCTTTTAATCGAACGACAATACTGATAAGAATTTCACATGAATACGGGAATAAACAGGTTTATTACTTATCGACAACTTATCGGCTAAAAAATGTCGTTTGCCTGCATTGTAAGTACTTTCTAAAGCGAATGCGTTTAGTAAAAGGTGAAATGCATGTGCGTCTATATTAGTCGACCTGAGTGACCTCCAGGGGTATGGCACAAGGTGACTTATTCGCATTCTAATCCCAATATAATTTATAATGTTTGTGGCTTTTCTATCTATTTCAAACAACGCTTTGAAGGATAGGTAAAGTTTACAGATAAAAATATAAGTACCCGCTGCCAACTTAGAACATTTTATTTTATCTGACATATATGCATCAACTTTTTTGGAAGTGAAATTGCGATATATGCAACCGTAAGGTTCCCAGAAATACCTAGTATATTATTTTAATCACAGATTGCTCAGTCTTCCTTGATAGGACTGCAACAAGATTTTATTTTTTTTTAGAAATGGTTTATTTTTGAGGTCATTTTCGAAATGGTCGAGCTCGGTGGCTTGGTGCATTCATATGCGCCTTGCGACTGGAGGAGACACGCAGGTGCACGGGTTCGATCCCCGCCGGTGCACATTTACATTTACTTGGGGTTCGTCTTACGATGTAATGCAAAACTGCTACCGTGGACGTTAAATGTTGGCTGATGGTCAGCTTTAAATAATATTTTTTTTTGATAGGACTGCAACAAGATTTTACTTTTTTTAGAAATGGGTTTTTTTTTTAAAAGATAGGTGAGATACGAATTGGGTTCTCGCAATTTTTATTTCGACTTCATTTTTCTAGACTATTTTTTATTTACATTTTTGTAAGACATTTATATACGCGTAAGATAGCAAGTTCGTGTTGCACGGGTTGAGTTTGTATAACGCTAATTCTTGAAATAATGCCCCCCTGATCCGAATGTGGTTCTCACGGAAATCGTAAACAAAACTACGTTTCGAGTAGGATAGCACATCGTGTCTATAGGCCTTTATTTATACTAATTGTTTTTACTTCTTGCTTAGCTCCTTCAATGCTTACTTCTTGTTTTTGCAAATACTCAAGTGCCTTCGTTGAAATCGCATTTTTAGTTGCCTTAACTTGTATTTCTCAGAAAAAAATAAACTGCGAATCCTTCAAATATCCGTTACCATTTTGACCAACTTATTCTTATGAAGATTTTTGCAATTTATTTCCGCATGACGCTGTTTTACTTTGTCCATCACAAAAATGAGTCGGCTGTAAATAAATAACGCTTAAGCTCATATGCTTCGCTATGTATATATGTAGTATGAATGTGTAACTACAGTTTTGACTATTGTCATGAGAGCTAGCGCAATAAAAAATTGGCGTTATGATATAATATTTTTTAATCATTATTTTCGCAAGAGCTTTACAGCCTTAATGTTTCAGGTATATTAATAAACCATTATCTAGATTGAATTAAATAGCTAAGGGAAACGCAATTTTGAATATAAAGCTGAAAATGTGAAAGAATTCAAACGTATACTTAAAACATGGAAATTACAAAAATAATTTAGGCATTTTTCGGTTTTATCGCATGGTCGAGTGCGTCATGCCCGCCTTTACAGATTTGGGCGTCTAGGGGTCGACTACGTACGACGGGCTGCATTGGTAGTTGTAGTTTATTAGTAGATTAGTTAATAAGTAATCAATGTTTGAGAGTTAAAGTAAACGGTACTTGAAGTTCTAATGAAGTATGTTCATAGGGTCTTTCTCAAGGCTTCTGCCTTAACCTGTTAATCCTTACTATATCGTGGACATCAAAAATATCATTCCCTTCGAGGTGTGGCATAAAGTTTACACTGACAATTTCAAACTACGCGCTTTTGCTGGTAATGGAATTTTACGTGAAGTCTGTTAAAAAACTGTATTAAGTGTCGGACCAAGGAAATTATTATTTCTATATAATAAAAATGCACGTCCTTGTGTTCACTTTATCAGTCACATATATACATTATGTTTCTATTCCCGTAATTAATTCAGACTTCCAAGTCGTAGCTACACCTGAACTTGAGTTTATTTTATTTATTAATCAGATTATTCCTTTTTCATATCGGATGCTATAAAAAATCTCAGATCTTTACACCAACGTTTCAAAAGCTTTGTAATTCTTTAATGAGTTTTATTTAATTTAAGTTGCGCAAATGAAGACCATACATAAGAAAACACATTTATTCAATAAAACCTGTACAGATTTTGCATTCAGAGTATGCAGAGTTTGATTTCAATGTGCGATCGATAGAGTCAGTTTATTTGGACTACCTTTACCGGAAGTGCATACTAGGACTGAGCATAGCATGATAATAGGATAGTGCGCTCCGGTAAACTTTCCAATTTTGCGAGCATTGTCGAGAATTGAGGCTCTCTTGGTTAAAAATCAAAGGTGTTTGAACTCAAATACATTGAGATGTATTATACATATTGTTAAAAAAATAAGTAATTCAAGTTCACATTCCAATAAATTCCTAAATTTGCATTATCGCTGTGGGTGGGGAGTCCAGAAGAAGTGACAAAATGTTTATCTTCACACACTTAGTTTCATTTAATCTGGCAGCTGATGTATGGTCTCGCTACGCCCTCGTTACTAGTGTTTGGATCTTAAAATCATTAATCACTTCAAGCACCGATGAGCCCCTATAGCAGTCCAAACTTGTGACCCCTGTGTGTGTTTTTCCCAGTGGGAGTTCCATCGAAGGCCTAGAGATTTGCATTAAAAATACGCCAGCTGCTGAAAATCAACCTAAAGCGTATTGTGAGAGAAGGTCTCGCGTTAGTAAGCGTTATATTAAATGAAATACTCCAGTATCTGACGAAATCCGTTTTTCCCCTAAACGAAGATTCCGTAGGGCAAAGATAAAGTGAGTCGGTCTTATTGGAAGATCTTTTTGGAGAGTTATTGAGTGTAAGACATTGGTAGTATTTTACAATACGGAATGCCTTCCTGAAGCAAATCATTTCAAAACACACCTCCCTTGAAAGCTAATAGAGAAGCTAGAGAAGTTTTGAAGTCATAAATAAGATAATCAGTTTTTTAAGGGTGCTTAAGTAGGCGGATACAGATTTGGAACCCTACATCCTCTTTCACCTGTTTGCAGACTTAAGTTAATCAAAGCAATTCTGAACTTAAAACGGAAAGGATCCCCAAGAAAGTGTTTTTTAGAAGCGGTTTTATATAATAACTGAAAACTTCATTATCTAATGGATTAGATTGAAATAATAATAAACAAATGTTTTCTCACTTTTAAAATGACAAACCCAAACTTATTCGGTTTCGCCTTTATTTCAGGAGTCTATGCGTTTATTTCCCCCGATACCACTGGTTGGCCGTAGGTTAGAAACAGACCTTCAAATCGGTAACTATCATATTCCCCGCGGAGTGGAACTGATTACACTGGTCTATCAGCTTCATCGTGACCCCGAATACTTTCCAGAGCCGGAAAAATTTTGTCCCGATCGGTTCTTGAATGGTCCCCGACTTAAAAATTCCTTTGCTTACGTTCCTTTCTCAGCTGGTCCACGAAACTGCATCGGTCAGAAGGTTAGCAGGGTTTATCTTTTTAAAATAATTCATACAAGCGAGTTCGTTGTCTTTTTACTTTTTGTGTCATTTACTTGACAGTGACGCCCATGAACCACCAACAGTGGCTACATCTAGAATTCATTGAGAATTCAGCGAAAACGATTTCAGTGTATCAATCATTGTGCAATCATTAATTAGCATACTACACCCATTACAGACTCTTTTCAGGAACTGCGACTACACCAGCTTCGACTTTAACATGAATGACAAAGTCGAGGCTGAGAGCTACACCAGCCCCCAAATTTCTACAAGAAATTTCAAATGAAGTGCGTCACAGTAAAGGTTCTATATACGTAGAATCTGATTAGATTACCCTTGGGTAGTGATATAAGCACATACGTCCCTTCACATCACGAAAATATTTAATCAATTTTTGCTTGTAATTTGTATTTGTCTACACTGCCAGCCAGGCCGTACAGTTCGTGGACGTACAACTTGGGAGTGATACTTATGGAGGTCTGTCTTGCAAATATAAAACAAGTACACAAGGAAAGAAAAGAGCGAGGGAAGAGGAGAGAGAGAACCACTGATCATGCGCAGCCTTGTTTAGCTTCTTTTTTCAGTCTAAACTGTTAATACTTTTACGGCAGACCACCAGCCAACATTTAACGTGAACGGTGCCGCTTTTGTATTGCCTCGTAAGGTGGTGATCGAACCCATGCACCTACGTGTCCTTTGGTCGCAAGGCCCACTCTAGTGCACCAAGCCGACGAGCTCGACCGCCGGACGGAGCTCGCCGAGGCTTCAGCCTAATCCTGGCAAGGCTATTCTTTCTTGGGCACGAAAGCACATAATTGGAGTAATATATTCTTAAACCATTGTATCTCAATATCTACAACAGGACCGATTAGTCTACATACATGTCACACGTGCATTTATTATCCAAGGACGAAGTTATTAGTTTTTTTTTATCTTACCCTTTACCTAATTGTTCCTTGAGTACAAATAAGGAGTCTTCTAGTTAATTTGCCGTCTTGAAACCATTCTGGCAGGGACGCTCTATTTGCGGTTGTTCCATCTTCCCTTGTACTCGGCTCTTTAATATTCCGGTAAATATTTTACACATACTTTTACGTAGTTCACTGAAGGGCGTTTATTTTTTAATCGCTTTTCGTATTTGAGTTCGGAGCAGAAGTCATTCTTCTGGTTGTCTTCTATTGAACTTGTCAATGCGGAAACCACCATTCTTTGCCATTTTTGAAAGTGACTCTGTCTTTTCTGTATACTGCCTTTAGATCTCTTCCGCCAATAAAATGCCCTTATTCTTCTGCTGTCTTTTTCCTGCTTGACTATAGCATTATGTTGGTTGACCACTTAGTGCTCGGAACATGAGAAATACGATGATACTCTCCAAGGCAAATAAATATTGTTGCGTTTGTTTTTTCATACGTCTTTCATCACCAATTTGCATTCTCTGTGCATTGTTTTACCCTGTTGAGCCTTTTACGGTGGACTACTACATCTGTTATTTGTTAACTGCTTGCATTTTATGAGAAAGGCTTTATTTAGCTGTGTGAATATAGTTAGGAGTTATAACTAAGCAGGCAATGCAGATTTATTTCATGGCCGTTATGTTTATCATTGTGTCGTGTATTACGTCTCTAAGTAAAGTTTGTTTCGTAAATCCTTGACATTTTCAGATGTTCATGAAAACTCTCATGGTTGAGATATTTGTTTTTTTTTTTCTTATAAAGTAGACGTAAGCTAGTATTTAGGATATATGTTTAGGATATATAATGGCATGAGTCAGAAATAATCCGAAAAGTTTGTTTCTATTACTTGCATTCTATTGATCAATACCGGTGTGAACCACTTCGAAATCCAAGAAAAAAGCTGCTACATGCTACATAGCGATTAGGCTGTTACACAATTCTGGAAAAAATGACCCAAGCGTACATTTGCAACATCGAGATATTTATTGATCTTCCATATTTTACTATTGAGTTTCATTGAACATTTTTTTCGTGACATTTTTAAAAAACGTATGCTGGTTACCCCATGATTACTCACACCCTCAGAAATGAAATAACGTTATTGCCTATTTAATTGATACTGGGCCTGATTTACTCCAAAAATGAGCGAAGACTATTACCGATTGAAGATAATATTACCAAACATTTTAACTCAAAAGTTGTCCCTGTTGCAATACAAATATAAAGCTCTGAGTACTGTATTCCAAGCAAAAATATTTTTCGTCAGTTGCACGCAAAAGAGCGAAATGTTTCGATTCCATATTTTTTTAGTGTTATATGCCTACACAGGCGTTAAACCGTCTTTACATTTGTATATATGTATATATATACACATACATGCATACATATACATATATATATATATATATATATTGCAGGTGGCGATTATGGAGGTGAAGATAGTTCTGGCTCACTTCCTTCGTCACTATCGGGTGGAACCGAGTTGGCCCGTTAGCAAACTAAAAATTTGCTTCGAGGTGGTCATCCGAGCAAAAGGAGGCCTCCGTGTTCAGCTTGTAAAGCGCCACCCACAGTAGCGGATACATTTTTGTCACTCATAAAAGCAGCAAGTAATGCAATTTTTTCTTTGAACACAGTGAACGAATTGCTTACTACGCATGCTGTGGAACACATGGTTGCCTAAGACATGTATTTGAACGGGGCAACCTGTAATTGAAAATGCATAATAATAATTGAGTCTGCCTTTTCGAACCAGTTATTCATATAAGAACACTCAAAATTTACCAAAAGTTGTTCATCCTTTCAACCGAGTTTTCAATGTTGCTGGATAAATTAAAATCAATAAAGAAGCTATATAATTAAACATTGAAAAGTATTTTGCTTTTTTCAATGTCGCCGTTGGCTAGTGTCATCCGCATAAACATACTACCTCTATTTACAGATGTGTACATCAGATATTAGGTTTTTTTTTGTTGTTGCGTCCTAACACTTGCGCGCAATATTTGTGTTAGAAATGCAGGTAATCTTAGCCTGCCTTTACCAGAGGACACCGGATTTCATCTAAGCTTTCAAAGGTATTGGATATATCACTCCGTAAAAAGTATATTATCTAAAACACATATTAAATTGTAAGGTACTGAATGTGAACTAAATAATTATATGACATAATTGAATCAATCAAATTTAAGAAAAGCGATCACCAGTTAATTGTCATTGGTATGACCTAATTTCGACTGAAATTCGATTCGTGACGAAGCCTTAGATATTTCCACGACATCTAATCTAATGTCCGGATTTAATGTCCCGGCGAATACTATCTATATATTCGGAACTCTCTCCAGTATACACATATCCTTCTGGTACGTCCTGAACCCAGGGAGTTATGTTGAAAGTCAAAGTTTGTTTTTGTGCCGTTGATGTGCTCAAAAGCGCAGTGCTTCACGGACGATAGAGATGTTGAAATGACATCGATGCTAAAGGAGGCGATAAACCATCTGCCTTTGCCCGCGCCGTTAGTAGCGGCGGCCTTGGGTGTCTAAAAAATTTCAACGTGACGATTGGCAAAATCTTTACAGTCGTGAATAACTTAAAAGGCGAACAGTCGCAAACTGATTTGCGCCATAAACACAGTTTTCCTCGTATTTTGAAGAACTGTCCGGAATTACTGCGAAAAAGCAAAGTGCTATCTCGCTCCCAATAGGGCCGTTCTCATACAGCCGCATTCAACGGAGTAGCGCACTGTAAAAGAGGGTACGTATCTAAAATTTCAAGACGAGAGTTCAATTTATGACAACAAATAAACAGGTGTGTCGTTGTCCAAGTGATCCATTGCGACACCTTTTAGTGGTCATGTGACTCGTCTTAAAGTTGAGAATCAACGGAATTTGGCCTTCACCTTACCTCTCGCAGACAAAAAGGTCTGCATATCAGGAATTGCATTTATTACATTAGTGAACAAGTACCGGTCTACCGCCTACCTACAATAATTTTATAGAGTCGCACATCTCTGCATATCTGGACTTCCCACTGACATTCTTAATGAAGAAACGCTGGACTCACGCTGACAAAGAGCGGCCTCGCACACAGCACCAGTGCAGTAGTGACGCCGACTCAAAATAAATAGCGCTTACGGTAATAGGGGGGGTTATGTGTAAATATAGCAGCTAATGACGATGGTAATATGAGTTTTTATACGGAATTGCGAGATCCCCTTTGTAACGCGAAATAGATTTTTAATGCTAGATAAATTGCCAAAGCCAAATAATATGACGATCGGGTAAGCTACTTGCTTTTCCACAGTCCTGATATTATTGCGATTACGAAGACATAGTTACATTTGAGTTTTTTGGATAGAAAATTACCGTTAAGCAAACATGATTGTGTCTTCAGGCGTAATACGGTTTTGGTAGTGGTAGCGTCGCATGTTCGTTAAGAAATCTCTGAAGTGTTGTTTCCCAGAGACTACTGATACCGTAAAAATTGTTACGATGGACGCCTATTCGTGTGGTGGCTTCACATGTTTTGTCTACTGTTATGCGCTTGACGCTGCGGATACTCTAACATAGACCGATCAAATTGTTAAATACTTTAAACTTTTTATTTTCAATAAGACAAAATAGAACAGTTGTATTTTTTCGCCAGTGATGATTTAACCAAAGAAACTATCCTTCTACGTTCCCGTATGCCTAATCACCTTTTTCAATTTGTAAATAATATTACGCGGCTTTTGGAACCGGAGCCGCATTAGCAAACCAAAGGTTCTACGCTCGAAACATGGATCGAGAAAATTCAAACTCTTTCTCTTTTGGATTTTTGTCACAAAATACACAAATAGTAGAGAGTTATCTCGAACGGTTTCTAAAAAAATTTCATCTTAAAGCATTAGAGGTTCGCCATCAGTCGCGTAGACATAACAGCGGCTTCAAAATAATATCTGTCCATAGAATATTTTGTGTAATATAATATTTGATACGAGTCAACGAAAACTTTAAATATTTTTTAGCGTCTACCTTTGACATTCGAAGAGCTAAAACTGAAGAAGACACAAGTGTACCCTCCGAAATTGTGTAAGTGTTTGCCAGCGTTGTTCTCACAATGCGGCTTTTCCAATCACATGGGGAAAGCAAAACGTAAAATCAGTTTGGGCGTTTTCTAGCTTTTTATTTTATTGCTTGCAAATGGCACAGTGATTCAAGCAGCCCCTTTTTACGCTACATGCGGATACCCTTGATGGACGTGTTTGCGACTGGTAGAGAATAATTGCCTCTATTCGCTGTAATAATTGTAAAAACCTATTGTTTTGGCTAAGTCATTTAGACCAAATAATGATGCAACTACTGAATCTAAATCAGCAACTAAGTACTATTTGCGTATTTTCCTTGACTGTTGTACATATTTTTTATTACTAACGCATGAATTTCCAGAACATTTTTCCTCAACTAACGTCACACAGCTACATAGCACGATTTAAATTGTAGTCTTCTAAAATTACATATGCTGAAGTACACTATAACGGTTATATTTTCTAAGTAACGTCACTCAAACACTCTCGCCATAAAGCTAATAATGGAGATTTCGTCCAAAACGACAAGTTATACACTAAAAAGCATGTACAAAAGCAAAGTTTAGTTTGCCAGCGTTGCCACTATCACGATAGAAGCAGACATGGTGAGTCGTCTCCATTTATTGTTATCATTCCTATATGTTGAATTATATTTACGTTTAATGTAAAGATGAAAGTCAAACTATTTACTCGCCATTTTTGTTAAATTTTGAGGCAAAGGCTATTGCTTACTTTTATTGCACGGGTGATATCTCAGGGAATATTGCTAAGCTTAGGGGGGTAGTGTCCTAAAACTTTCCCAGAGGTGATGTATCATTTAATAGAGCGAATTTTTCTATATTACTCTTCATATAGATGGATCTCGTGATGAGTGAACTTTCAGTGGAATTCGGGAAGTTGCCAGTACTCACCCTACCTTGGAATTACGTGCATACCACAGTGATTACGTTTACTATATTTCTCACTCTTTGGACGATAATTAAGTGGCTAAGGATATACTTTGTTCTAAAGAAAGTCCCTGGACCCAATGACACCATACCGCCATGGTTTGTCCTAAGCAACTACATACCAAGGAGCTTTAAATGTAGACCTGGTGATTTCAGCTTTGGTAAGTTAATTTAGTAATTTAGCTAATATGCAATAAAAGTGAGTAATATACTAATTCATTTCTGAAGAATGCAGATTTGCACTCTCTTGTTTTAGAATCTTTCATTTTCTTGTGAGTAGTACCCGATACACACCGAGCAGCCTTAATTTTCGAGCTTAGTTAAATTTTTAATTCATGTTTAAAATAGAAAACTACCTACGAAGTACTATACCAAGCATTGACCACAGAATTTATTGAGTTCTACGGTTTGGGTCATAAATAACTATTGTTTTTTGTTTTTGAATTGTTCAGAAAAATTACTTGTCACTTTCAGTCAGCGCAAAGTTAATAAATGGTTCAGCATTGACGTGGAAGTACAAACTGGGAGATATAAATTGAAAAAGCTAATTATTGGTAGGTCAATACATGCTAGACCATTGCAGCACTGCGGTAGTACTGCGCAAAAGTTATTTCAGCATTCGACAAATTTACAACAGTTATATATAATCAGAAATGACGTTTCAAACAAATATAAAATCGCTTTGGTGTAAATTACTTCTTTTTTTTTCTTACGTTATAATTACATTTGAGTCGCGTTCAGTTAGGACGATTGTTGGTATTGCTGCATCTGCTACTTGGCTTCTGTGGGGGGTTTAATAGCCGTACCAGGGAAAACGTCCTGTGCGAACTTTTTATAATCATCCGAATCCGCACACGATTTCTTTTGTGTTCAAAGAAGAGAGAGTGGACTGCACGTAACACTGTGGGATGCTCTTAAGAAAAGCCTTCATTGTTCATGCGTTCTGCAGATGTGTGGTAATGATTTGAACAATACCATATCTAACAGCGATTCCCAAAAAGAAACAGCAAATGCTGGAACATAGTTCTGAATTCGTTAGAAATTGGTCACATTTAAAAAACAATCCAAGTGAAAGGCTTAAATTAATCCAAAGATGGATGTGGAGCCTGCTTGCTCGCACCGGTAGCCGCTACTTACGAGAAACAGCGTGAAAGGTATTTTTCGTGATGTCATGTACATAACGATATTTCTATTACATTTTTCAGATGTGGATTTGTTGTATTACGAGACATTATTTGATCCAATTTTACATATATCTTTCACTTGAAGAAAACGTTAACATAAGTACAAATTGAGGAACCGATGGAGCTAATCTATTAACAATAATTAATCAATAGTGCTAATTATTATATCTATCGCTATTTTTTAGTTAAATCCTTATTATGTGGGTCAAAGTGAAAAAGGCGCAGGGTTCGGTTTGCAACTGACAGCATGCGACTGTTGTCGAGCTCGGCAGCTTGGTGCATTCGCATGCGCTTTGCGACTGGAGGAGACACGTAGGTGCACGGGTTCGATCCCCGCC
>MNPL01002746.1:13162-55705 GCA_002081605.1 Tropilaelaps mercedesae
ACGAAGTAATGCAAAACTGCTACCGTGGGCGTTAAATGTTGGCTGATGGTCAACTTTAAAAAATATTTTTAGCATGCGACTGTTAGCCATTTAAAGCTAGACTGTTCAAGTTCTAGATTTGCCAAATCTGTGCGCCACTTATGGTTGTATAGAAATATTGGAATTCCTTGCTAACCGATAGGGTACCATTTGCAATATCAGCTTATTGATAATTGATGTTCTTTTCAGAGTTTTCGAATGTGCTCCGTGAACTGGTGGATCGATTTAACCCGCCTGGGTTAGGACCTGGCATCCTGAAAGTCTACTTTGGTTTCACTCCCATTGTCCTGTTAACGACAGCTAACACTGCGGAAGCCCTCTTTATGGATAACATCAATCTAAAGAGACCAATGGGCTATCATTTTCTAAAAAGATGGCTCGGCGATAGTATTTTGATTTTGTATGGGAAGATTTCATTTTCTAGGTAGAAGCTGTTGAAACTGCTTTTTAACCTAAGATATTATGCCGTAGCTAAGCTACAGCGGCCAAAAATACAACTTTAAAACCAAAACATTATAAAAGAAAGCTATACGAAGAAGAATTCTAATTGCTTTAAAAGGAATTTAGATCCTTTCCACATTGTCTAAGTCACAGGTTTGATATTCGATATATGGTCAATCAAATTTACTGAACACGCCTTTAACTATAATTTAATTTTTCTAAAAAAATAGAAGCGGCTCTAATTCTGTCATCATTCTTAAAGGTGTGGAGAAAAATGGCGATTGAAACGGAAAGCGATAGTTTACGCATTCCATTCTAAAAAAATGATGGAGGGCTATTTGGTTAATATTAATGGCTACTCAGCACGATTTGTTGATTTTATTGGCCGCCGTATACAAGAAAATCCCAAAGAAGTTCGACTTATCCGGGAGATCAGCAGATGTACACTCGACATTATGGCAGGTATTTATAACATAAAATCATCTATAAATTATTATAGACATAAATTTATTGAAATATAGCTATCGCTATATAGAAGGCGTGCTCATTATGGCGGAAGAATTTTTAAGTAAAATACTGATTTGTATGAGAATGAAATAGTGTAAAGAGCGCAGAGCCGAATAGAGCTGAATCAATTTTAAGATAGCATGGAAATATAAGAGATCTACTAGAGCCAATAATTTTAGGCATTAGACTTCTAAAAAAGTTTACGCTCACCTTCGACGTTCATTTTCTTTGTACCATATCTTGTTCATCGCATCAAACGCAGTGCACCAGTGCAATGAATTGCTGCTAAAATTCCTTTAAATGTTCAGATATTAGCATAATTTTCGCATTGAAATCTGGCTATATACTTAATATTACTAGTTGTATTTTACCAACAGATTGACATCAGGACGATGATTCATCTTAATTTTAAACAAAATATCAACTATATTTTTTATAAATGCACGAAATCTATTTATATTGAATTAGATAGTTAGAATGTGACTTCAATTTTCAATTTTAAAAATTAAAAAGTATAGTTTTAGTTGGAGCAATAATTGTAATAACGATAAAATTTCCTCAAAATAATCACAAATAGTTCAACATGCAGATGGAACAATCACTACCGATGTTTATGTAAGTTGTTTAGTTCAAAAGCTTTTAAGGCATATCACACACTTAAGTGAGGTGGCAGAGAAAAGTGACCTTGCCATAATGCATCGTTTCGAGCTATTAGCGAAAAAAATCTTCACAGTTTTTTACAATGAACGGATGGACCGTCTATTTGTGCCAAATGTCTTTATAACAAAGCCGGGCATTTTTTTAATTCTCTAAAATACATTATATTTAGGTCGCTGTTTTTTCCTAATTATGATCAAATATCAGTGCTACATGGTCTATGTAATCAAGCAACCTAGTCCTACAAAGCGAATACGCAACGATTGTCTTACCAAACTTTGTTTCATAAAAAATGCAAATTAAAAATATCCAGGCTAATAAAAAGTACAAGTGTATACGTATATACTACATGCATATGCTTATGACTATAAGCAATCGAACTACAGTCTATCTGTACTTAATTATGGTAACCTTCAATAGAATTTGGCCTAATTTGTACTTTTTATGTTTCAGCGACATCTCTTGGTTCAGACTTGAATTGCATCAATGGCGACAACTATTTCGGAACAAATCTTGCTCAGTAAGTCATATTAAAACAATTATTATGTACGATACAGTCCTGTAGAAATTTGGGCAAAAGTAGAAAGTAAGTTACGGTATTTCCTTGGACTTTTACAGTTTTACGAATGAGATCTATTTGAGTTCCATGAGCTTCGGTTTTAGGATTTTCTGGCTATGGAAACGGCTTTTTTTAACACAATCCACCAAATAATGTCAATCTAACCTAGAAGCTCGACAATTTTAGCTTAAAACAGACCTCCTTACCATGTTTTAAACGGCAGACTGGCTAAACAATCTCTCGACCCCATACGGGGGGTGGCAGGCCACCTCACGATGGTCAACGCGTGTTTGCCGGCAGTCGCCTAGATCTCGGCCACAAGTAAGGATGCCGCTTGTATTAGTAAAACTATTTAAGGGTCCATTAATATGGAAATATCCGTTAGTGAACCGGCACATTGCAAAGCGCACATATGTCCACTATTGATCTACGAATCAACCGCGCTCAAGCAGTACACATTATGTAAATCGCTGTTGACTGGTCGGCATTCTGGGGAGAATTGGAAGGGTAGGCTCGGTTTGATTAGGTGCGTATCGTTAAGTTTCTCCGAGAGTGAGGAATATTTGAAAATTGACAGTTCATTAATAAAACTCTTTAGAAATAAAGTCAGCAAAGAACCTTTTTGTTCAGCCCTCGTCCGCTCCTGGGACCAGTTCACGCAACCCGCCCCTTTTACTCCATGTGTTAGCCTTACCACCGATCGTTGGTTCCGCAAAGTAATCAGCCTTTTAAGTAGTATAATATTCGATATTATTGTCAGGAAATTCATATTTGCATAATATACTTGACCGATGTGCTTTTAAATGCACTATAGCAGTAACTATTTAAATTCAGAGAGTAAGTAGTTTGAAAGCACACCTGCGCAATGAAATTTTCATCCACTAGAAGCTAGAAACGTGATAGTACGCTGTTGCTTTTTCAGCATAAATGACGTTTTTGCGATCAAATTAGTTCTCATTCTCCTCACTGAAAAAAACATTTTCAAGGAATGATTTCACAAACGCAATCTATGAAGTGCACTTCAAAGGTCACGTCAACCCAAAGACCGGCCATAAACCTTTGTTGGTTCACTACCCTTATATTTAAAATTTTGTTTCGCTGTCACTAGCCTCTCTATTCGAATAAAAATAGAGCATTCCATAGTATGTTTTCTTTGTTTTTGGTATGATCATAGGCAAAACCAACTTAAGAACCAGAGTCCAACTTGACATAAAAAATAACTTAAAAACACTACCAATCGATTTATTTTAGGTTCCAATTATTAGTATTGGCGCGCCATCTTCGCCCGTGGATGTGGTGGGATTTCGTGTACTACAATTTCACATCGGAGGGGAAAATGGAAAAGAGGTGTATTAAGAACATGAGTAACCTTTCGAAGTAAGTTTACACGCTACATGTCGTTCACATATATATATATATATATATATATATATATAATCGCCAAAACATGAAGTATTAACAATATGATTTCGAGTAATTTATTATGCGTCTAAATCGATGACACCAACGTACTGAGTTTCTCATTTTCTTTACAATAGATTTTTTCTAATTCAATCCTTTAGCATGTGCACGCGACCGACCAATAACATACACTCAATGATTCTGCCTACACGGCACATTTTTGCTTCGGCATAAAAAGTCAACAAACGTTTCAATCATCCTTTTGCAATTGCAAAAGGCTAATAAATTGAATAGATTCGAAAAAGTTCACGAAACACACAAAGCGATTGTTTTATGATACGGAAGTATTACCGTTAAGGTTGTATTTTTATATGCATTGACATAATGTGCATATAGATTTACTAGTTTTGTTCTTAAGAGTTACATCGCAGTTGAACTTTCTTGCATTATTTTCCAAATATCTTCAGCAATGTACTTCAACAACATAAGGCAAAACTGTGTATAAAAAAAAACAAACCAGTGCCGACAAACGGAACAACAAATGGCGTCAAAGCATGTCCTGTAGAAGAGAGATCAAAACCGAAATTTAAAACGTTTTTGGACGTCTACCTCAACTATTTTTCAAAAAATCTTGTAAGCGAAATGGACGTTCGCAATGAGACCGACGGTATCTTATTTGCGGTAAGTTTACTGTAACATTGTACATAGACTTTACGTGTTGAGAAAAGTGAAATACAATTGATAAAAAAAGGTTTCGATATCAATCTGCTTAGTCTGGTTTAAGCAGGTAGTCTTAATCGTGTTTCCCTAGCTGCCTAAAGTATATACTGCCGAAAGCCCTGCTTTTTACGATATGAATCCTCTTATAATAAAATGAGACTTTTTTATTCATACAGTAAGTTTATTTTGCAATATTGCAAAACTGTAATACAATTTTAAGGGTCAAGATACAACATCGACAGCCGTTTCATTTACACTCTATCTACTTGGACTTTATCCGGAGCATCAAGAAAGATGCCGCCAGGAAGTGTTCTATGTGGTAGGCGATAATAATCCTATGACCCCTATTACAACTGATCATCTAAAGGAGTTCGAGTATCTTAATGCATGCTTATTGGTAAGTGCACTACGATTAGGTTAGTATTTTAATAGGATAAACTACGCTCTCACCCTCCGTGTCGCCAACTCACGCCGTGTTCTTCTGTGGCCTGATACCGCTGATAACAAAGCGCTAATAACCCTAAACGCCAAAATATGCTTTATAAAACATAATTATTGATCCTCATCAGTTTAGGATGTAAACGTTGGGCGTCTACGTAATCACAGCAGTAACTATAGTATGCGGAATATGCTCTTTTCCCCGGCATCATGCTTTGTCGTTCTCCTTAAAGATGGTTGATAAACCATCTATTCAATGTGGTGTCAGATTTTTCGTATATTCCATCTCGTAAATAATTATTAAGGGTAAATAAAATGTAAAGGTATACGCTCTACTACAAATGCTATTTAGATTACTTCAATATTCTTCTTGCCTGTGTTTATGTCGTAGGAAGCTATGCGACTTTTTCCACCTGTTCCACTAATTGGTCGCCACCTTACGAAAGACGTCACGGTAAAAGGTTGGTTAATTTTAATATATTTTAGGTAATTTTTCTTTCTATATATACATGCGTACGCCGCTGAGATAAACATAACGGTGACACCCTTGACAACAATTGCCTTGAATAGAGCATAGATGTAATCATCGTTAGGCCCTTTATGTATGAGGCATGCAAACATTTGAGCACTCGTTTAAACTTGTATATGACTGATCTAGCGATATAAATATATCTTTATTCAAGTCGCACTTACTGATGACTCAATAAGTCTCGTATGCTTTCAGAATTGAGCATATCCGTATAGTTCCTTCTCTTTTTCATATTTGTATTTCACCGCTCGGCATACAACATTACTGGGATGCCAAGCCAAAATGGCTTAGCATACTATCAACGGTCTTGTGATATTCTAAGATTCGAGCATGTTATATATATATATATATATATTCAGCGAAAGAAAATCCACTTTGAAATCGTTTACTTGCTCAATACGAGTTTTTTGGATGCTGACGTCGGTTTTAATCTTTTAAATTGCCTTCCTCATTAATTTTCATCTGCTTGATATGCTTGCCCCTGTGTTTCAATCGAGTGTCCATTCGAGGCGAAAATGGGCGAGTGTTTATGCTACTAAACAGCCCGCGAAATATGCAAACATTTAGCTTTGCTGAGTGATCGAAATAAAACAGTACATAGCCTTATGATAAAGTAAAAGCCAAAAGTAAGGATTCTAGTGGTTTTTATATAGCTGATATCGTACCCATCTTCACTAGCAATACTTTCCATATTAAGTACGGTACCGGTTTGGCAGTAGCCTAAGTACTAGAATCGCTTGTAGTCTTAAAGGCACCTATAGCGCACTATTCTCGAACCTACATTTTATTTTTGAGTAATCACGCGTTTGTTTACATACTATAATACTATAATAATGGTGCACTTTATATGCCCTTCACTTCTACTTATCTTAAAAGCCTAAGACAGTTCAAATTTTTCACTCTTCCACCTAGCCACCGCAGATATACTAATAACTAGTTGCTTAATGATATCATGTTTTTTGTATATCTCACCTTACAGGTGGTAATGCTACTATTAATACTTGCTACAAGATTCCTGCGGGAGTTCAGGTTTTTACATCAATCTTTCACTTACATCGAGATCCTCTTTACTTTCCTGAACCAGACAAATTTTGGCCCGAACGTTTTTTAAATCAAGATTCACCGCATAGACAGAACCCTTTTGCCTATGTTCCCTTTGCAGCTGGGCCAAGGAATTGTGCAGGATCCAAGTACGCGACAATGACTTCCAAGGTTATATTACACTAAAAAATAATCAGTTGTTACTGCCTAGAACTAAATAACGATAATAACTTTTTTCCGACATATACAAATGTGTAGTTAATAAAATGGCTGTAGCAAACTAAGACGGATCAATATTCAGTAGCTTGTTCATTATGTGTTCATCCCAGCCCAACCATTTTGCTAGGGCTATCAAGCGATTCTCAACTCGCTGATTTTGGAAAGGGTACGCATGGAGCATAATGTATGGAGTTATTCACAGTAAGGCGAAAATGCAGATTTTTACTAAGTATTACCACTTGGCCGTATCTCTGCAGGTAATTCTGGCGCATATGCTTCGAAATTTCACTTTTCGGAGTACCAGGCCTATAGAACGCCTTAAGCTATGTTTTGGAATCGTCACTCGTTCTAAAGGCGATCTGCGCGTCCAAATACGACCTCTGCATTATCCGCCCAATATTTATAAAGGTCAGCACCACTGAGTGATTCTATGTAATTGATTGACATCAAGGCTATAATGCAATAAAATAGAACTGTTGGTTGGCTATAATTTGTTCAGTAAGTATATTTCAGAACTGTTCCATATCGAAATATAATCTTAGCGAGTGGAAATGGAATGAGTCCAGCTGGAGAATAGATAGAGATAGACAATAAAACAACCGAGATTCAGTCATTAGGCGGCTCACTATGGCGGCTCAAATGTACTAAATAACAGATATACAGATATATATATATATATATATAAACCACAGATAGTTTTAAAAATCGTCTGCTCTGACGGCAAAACCTTAAAGTGGCATTCGTTAATCCAACGCATCAGATTTGTTCACAAATACGTTACACCATAAAACATATATTTGCTTGCAGATAAGTTCAATAACACAATACTAACGTAGACAAGAATATGGTCTGTCTGGGTGTCTGGTGACTCGATTTGAACCCAATTTAACTGTTGGCTGGCCACCCGGCTAGCCAGACCTTGAAGTAAGAGACCTAGGTTTGCACGTCACCTATCATCTTTATCACGGCTATCTCATGCCTCGTCAACCTGTAGCATCAACTCCACTGTTTTTCACCTAGATGAGTTGGCAGTGACCACGCGACTGATTTCCCAATGTTTGTAAACATTTTACAACGAGTGGGATCAGAATAAAGCTAATGAGTGAACTTGTATGAACGAAAATACTATGAAAAATCTCTAATAAGATTATCTTTCGACAGAAGCAGTAATTGACATTTCGGTAAAAAATCATGAGTTTAATACACGTATGGGTCAGTAACAAACTTAGAGAGAGGATGTAATGTCTACATAAGCCTTTTGCAGCAGATCATGCCGACCTAATTAATAGTCGTGCCCTATACTCAGATCTGAACACAATTGGGAATTAAACATACACCATAATTTATTCGCTGTACTCGAAAGTTTTTGGGGCGTAGCTAAGTTTACGTTTATTTAACAAAGAATACAAATGCACGTTCGTTGTAGAGGGTGCTTTGACAAGTACCGCTTCCGTTTTGCGTCGGGCCAAAGGCGAGGTCGTTCGCGTAGGTTGTACCACAAATATTTTCAGGCATTCCGTTATTGGCAGGTCATTGTATAGGACAAATCATGGCCTGGGTTCTAACGAAATTCTCGAGAAATTGGAGGTCACTCAGTGCTGCTCTTTCCTCCTTCGCTAAAATTTAACTAAACTTTCCTTTCATCGAAGCAGCTTGCTCTTATCCTTTTACTTTACCTAAAAATACATTAACAATTATATTTAAATCGTTGGCTTTAGATAAAGGTCACGTGAATTTATACCACCACATATCAAATAAATGACAGTGCAAAGTTTTTTTGAATAGCAGTAGTGAAGCTTGTCATATTCCTAGATATTTTTATCGTTTGAAGAGATTAGCTTGGTTCATACATAATTTTTATCTGTTTATACAGTAAAGACAGAGAAGAATAAGTGTATAAGTAGCATAGCAAGTTAAATAAATGACTAGAATTTATAAATTTGGAGATTGATATTAAAACTCATAGGCTGTCACTAAAGCTGCAGGCGATCTTATCCTTTATTAAAGACGCTTGTGGCGTAGTAAAAGAAGTAAATATTTTCCGTGAGGGACATAGTTCAGACAATCCAAGCACTATAATAAGACAGCGGGTCTTGATTAAGTCAGAAACAAACACTTAAAGGACGCTATCATCCTAGTACCCTTTTAAATGGCGCTTTCTAAGGAATGTCTCCGCACAGTATCTTTCCCCTCACAATGGCTCGGAGCAAACTTTCTCATTATTCCAAAGGGCCAGGGAAACAATACTTTGCCGTCCTTTTGGCGCAGCATAGAGAAGAAAAATGCCTGCCACGAGCTGCTGTCGTTTTTTCTGGTAAAAAGCTTTTGCAGTTCCTAGAAACCACAGAAGTTATCTCCAGAGAGCAGCACGGTTTCAGACGTAACCGCTCCACCATGACAGCATGTTTAGAATTGTTGGAAGACATCAAGAGAGCTTTGACTAAGCCATCGAAACCATTGCTCGCAATGTTTGTGGACTTCAAGGCGGCCTTTGACTCTGCCCGCGGATTACTTTGTTGGTTATTTTGGCATGGGTGAGGGTTCCTAAAACATCCTAGACGTGCTCGTGTCCATCCTACAATAGAATAAGGAAAGAATTGACGATGGAATCGCGGAACTCCTCTCAATGTCGCAAACAACTGGAGCACAAGAACAACCTCGGCCCGCTACTGTTCTCAGTTCTGCTCAAGAACCTGCCAGCCCGGATTTAAGGCGAATTTGATTTTGTCAGCGTTACTTCATGTTCGAACGACCAGGTCATCTATGTCTGCAGCAGGTTCCAGGTTCAATGGATCTGGTCGTAAACTTTATAAAATTAATATAACTTTTAAAAATTATATAATCAATATAATATTGTTTCTCCATTAGTTTAGATATTTGTTTACTTACTTTGTACGCTCTATAAATATGCATATGCAAACATGTCGTTTCCTTCATTTGTGCCCAGCAGAAAAACTGTTGACGTGGTCCAATAATGCAAGTTTAGGTGCGCAGATGATTAGTTTACTTTGTAAGTTTTGTTTGTAAGTTACATTTGGAAGGCCTTTCGAAAAACTAATCAAACATACTATTTTTTGAAGCCTACGAACTATTCACAGATCATAAATATTATGAGGTATCTCGTTGTGGGATAGCACAATGGTTTCTGGAATATTGCATATTTTTGGGGAACGTATCAATAATTTGCTTTAGACTGGAATGAGCACTTTAATATGCTCCATTAGATATGCTCCCTATATTTCAAAGTAGTAGGTGAACTTCGGTATAGTTATGCTTTTATAAATATCAGTACAAATGTGTGATTTTTAATAATAGAGAGTCTGAAATAAATGGGATTGGAGATAGGATAGCGTATTTACCAATTTTAATTACACCAGCTGAAATCAAGCTCTGTGGAAATGGAAGATCCGTGGAGCTGATACTTTTGATAATGTCCCCATTCACTATGTGTTCGTGCTGTTCGCCTTAAAGGACTATATTCATTGTGTATTCATTAAGTTATAATCGGTACTACAATATTACAATGTTTACGGTCTTGTAAGATAAGTACACAAAATACATATAATCAATAAGACTTTGTCGCAGAAAACAGGTATAATATATAGAGTATAAAACAGTATTAAACACTGCGACTTCAATTGTAAATTATGTCGTTTGATTTATGTTAAATCTTGTTTTTTTTACGAAGAAAAACAATTGTAAATTTTAGAACAACCATTTTACAACGCGTAAACTTACGCGTACAAAAAATAGCTTCTAAAGAATTTACTCAATAATTTTTAATTGCAACATAATGATAAGAATCACAACGTCTGTAAAATTTTGTGATATATACGCCTTTTTCTTTCCCTTCAATCTTTCATACACAGCTGACACACAGAGCTGACAGACATATGTCGGTTCTAGGAGGTCACATTATCAGGTTTTTTTATTTCCCGCTGGAAGCTTAGCTGAGTTTAACAATCGCATGTTATAAGGGATGACACTTCATACCATAGAGAAGTTATAGGCGAATGAATCTTGGCTGAATTCTTTTCTGACAAAAAGCACCTGAAAATGTAGTCGTACGGCGAGACCATGTACTTCCGATAGTAGCCAGAGGAAATGAGATGGCGGCAGTTCTTTTCACTGATGTCTTGAATGCTATAAGTGTAACCTTCAATCTGTATGGCCTCTCGCAGAGATCGGCAACGAAATTACAGCGACGCTTTGTAGACATTGCCGAAGCGATAAACCATTTTTCTAAAGAAGTTACTTCACCAATTGTTCAAATACCTTGGGCCAATAACCAATCAACCAAGTCAATTAGATGCACGATTGCGTTCTCGAAGCGTGTTTTCTCTGAATTGTAATTAATGCCAAATAATTTTTATTAACAGTTTGATCGAATATGTATATTCAAGTAACTAAAAATTAATCACAGGAAGCGCTGTTAGAAGAATATCCTTTAGAATATCAAGTAGACTATACGTGCAATATTAGAAAAGTCCACAAACCCGTCCCTTGCGTAGCCCTGCGGCTCGAAGCTAGAATTGGTTATGTCGTAACGTTTAAAATCTATTTTTTACCATGCCTTTCCTACCACAATCACATCAATATTTAAGCTCTCCTGATTAATAAAATCACTCAAAAGTGTTAGCTGGCCTATTTGATAAGCAACCAGTTCCAACATTAAAACAAAAAAATTTGCAAAAACCGCTAAATGTCCTCGGTTCATCACAGTTCTGTGTGTTTCTTCATCGCCGTCTTATGTTCGGATTTCGTAAGCCACGTCTTGCTTGCGGAATTGAAGCTGGACCAGGTTGATTCAGTTTGACTTCATAATACCGGTAGTGTGGACATTTCTCCCATCACGACAGGAACGCATCATTTCGTGAAACGTAATAGTTTATCAGAAGATTTAGAAAAACCAAATGAACACAATTAAGCAATGTCTCCTTGTTTATAGAAGCGGTCCTTCTTTGCGCTGCGTTGACGTAGATTTACATTTAATAAAATCACCTCATTTATATATAAATGGTTTATTGAAGGTAAAGATCAGAGTGTCTGAGCTACTATGAGCCTTTCAAACCTTGACCTTACAAATTTGTACGAAATATTTCGTTAATTGTCCTTACTCGCAACGGAAAAAAATAGTATCTTCAGTAAAACGGTAAAGAACAAATTTACAGTTCATTTCAAAATTTTTATAACGTAAAACCGTTAACGTTAGACCGGTATATTTTGCGGGCAATCTCAAAAACTGTTCAAGCAACCGAAAAAGTATCCCGAAATAAAAGATTTACCATTGAGCAATATGGCCTACTTCGTTCGTTGATCCGGCAGTCCATGGCGGTTTGCCATGCCCGTCAATGTTGCAATAAAATAATGAACACAGCTAAGTTAATGATGCAATGATCCAGAGTATTTTAAAAATTACGGACGCTAGAAAATATATGAATGAAGGTAACATCAACTTTATATGGGCTATACGGAATTCTGTTAATATTTAACTACGTTGAGTTGTTGACGTTGTTCACTGCGGTAAATTTGTAGTCTTTTTTCAGTGAAAAATATTCACCTCAAGTGAGCAATTGATTTTTGTTTTTGCTAGTTTAAGTATTGATGTTTTTTGTTGCGGTAGATTAGTAGTGAAACGTATGGGGCCCTACGGGGTATAACTGTACCGCAGCCGTTACATTAACTCTTTTCAGAATCTGTCCAGTCCACCGCAAAGCTATACATTGAAAAGAAGTGGTGCTAGTTGTCATCCAGGCCAAAGAAGTGTCTTTAAGTAATTAATACTACTTCAACTGTGCTTTTCTTCCACATAACTCGACTACTTTGCAACCTCTATAGCAGAGTCAAGTCACAAGTCAAGTTTAACAACAATTTAATCTTACAGTGACCATGCACTTAAATAGGTGAAAAATTTTCAATAATGGTTAGAGTTTACTGTACCAGGATATCGCTTTACTTAACCGCATTAAGCCGACCGACTTCCGTACACTTCCAGGATAATCTCAGCGAGCAAAGATTATCGCATACAAATCAAATACGAAAAGTTATTTACTTTCCGAAATAACCGCTAAAAAGGCTATGATGTTATTCCATACTGACTAAGTAAATGTCGTTGCTCAGCATCTACACGTAACCGTCTCGCGTATCCATTTCTTAATTCCACTTATTGATAAGGAGGGATTTCAAAGAAGATTCGAACTCTAAAGAACCCCCGTATAACTCAAATTTGTTAAATAAAAGAAACAGATACCGAGGCTTGTTCAAACTTCTAGACAGCAAGGGCTAATATGACCTGGAAGGAACCACCAATGCGCCACCACATGATATATACTAGTAAGATATGACGTCCATGACTTTTAATAAGTATTTTTCCATATTGATAGCTACTGAGAAACAGGTGATACATCTATTTGTAAATACTGCACACATTTCTGCAGAAGACACTACAGTGAGAAGCACGAGTCAGCAGGCTCATCAACAGGTGTGACTCAACCCACATGATGTTTTCAACTGCAGTTTATACAATTCACATCGTGTATAGTGTATTTGCTATATTTCATTATATATAAGTAATGTTCAATAAAAGTGACAATAAGGAATTACGTAAATCACGGGTTTCCTGCTTGAAGATTTTTCAAATACTAATAATCCAATCAATGAGCAGTTTGCTTACCTCTCTCGTGAAATTGTGCCTTCTGCACCTATTTGTTGGAACCACGTCCTTCATCTGTATAGTCACATAAGGATTTCGGCCAAAGCGTCGTGCTACCCTATCAACAAAACGTTCGCTGATAGCGTAAATAGCATGTACATATTCCGACTATGAATTAACGCTGATGTCCGTTACCGTTTCTGTAACACTTGATCAAATCAATTTCGATAGGTTTTTCATCATGTGTTTTATTTCAAACTGCAGTGTTTGATACATGAAGAGCTCGTGTAGTTTATTTGTATCTTTGTAAATAGTTTGAATTGTGAGAGCAATAGCAACCTCTCAACAACAATAGGGATAGGAATAGGAGTGATTCAATACATACTATACAATTAAAGTAGCTGCTGCTTAAGGTCTCAAAAGTACACATGATCGCGAATAGACTTAGACAAATAAACGAATTCATAATTTTTTTGTTATTGATAAATTATGAACTAGAAGTCGTACGGTATCTTCTTATACCTCCGCATTCAAGGCTGATTCGGTAAAAGCTAAATGAGCATCTTACACCGAATAATGCTTGTTTTGCGGTAAAGACCTTACTTCTTCTAAGCCAATCATCATATTTAGCATTTACATAAAATTCTTGTTGTAATTATTATATTCATGATTTTTTATCAAAGTCTATTTTTAATTTTACCTAATTAGTCGCCATTTTTTATATTCATTGTTAAGTTATAATCGTGCTGTATTGCAGTTATCCACTGATGACTAAACCTGTTCGCCTGGATACCAGTTAAGGGTCTAATAAGCTTAAGAGCGTGTTTAAACATATAAACTAGGTAGTTTTTCAATGTGAGAGGTCCGATCTGCAATCGTAAAGTTATTTGTATAGGATGTCATATAATACGCTTTTACATCTTATTCTTTTAAAACGTTTCAGTGCCGCATAAATAGGGTAAGAGCAAGAGGGTGACCTAAAGCTATATATTCTTACATGTAAAGATAATAACACTTTAGTGATTTAATATTTTATTTATCAGATTTATTGTTTCTAGACGTGAAGGTATAAATGACGAAGGGTCCCAAATTAGGAGACTATATGTACAAATAACAATATTCTTGTTGAGTACAAACGCTTTTTGCGCAGACGCTTGTGATTGGTCTGTAAATTCGTAACGTGTTGTTAACAGATTGCGTTAAGTTCTAGGGTGTTATGTAGCACAGATGATATAGAGGGCACAGTAGGTGACGTACTTAACTATGTCAAAAACCTTCTTTCCTTTCAAAGCTTCTAGTCATTTGACCATGACGATGGCTTACGCGTTAAAAATCGGCATGAAGCCCTCCGGAATCTTGACGTGAAAATTAGGCGTGAGCATCTTGCGACGAGAACGCCACTTTTTACCGGCACAAACGTATTCAGAAAAATAATCGCTCGAAGGTCTATCGTGTTATACGATCGTGTTCAGTATAGTTTGTTAATAATGTAGTCATTAATTCAGAAATTAGGTATGCTCTGAAACTAGAATAGGATTGCCTTTTTATAATATAGAGAGGTATGGTACTTCTAGTTAGCACCTTTGTTAAATTGGTACTGATAGTCAAACTAAAGATTATGCCGTGTCATTGGAAATTAAACTCCTTGTGATGATAATCTTAATGAAACGAGTTTAATTGAGTATAATGCTGTTGTGCTTACGTACCAATATGGTACGTAGTTTAAACTAATTATTTTTAGACAAAACACATTTGTTAACGTTATCACCGGAGCTACAACTTAGATTTCTATCGGATTACAGCACTATCCTGCGTTGGAAAATAGGTACATATATATCATGTATTTTGTCGTATGCAGCGTTAATCCTATTATTCTATAGATAAACTTATATACATCTTACAAATGTATAATATCCTTCGAAACCAACACGGCCCCAATGTGGTGGGAAGGTAACGTTTACAGAAACAGTAAAGTTTGCATCCAGAACAATCTACAATCCAAAATAGCATCGACTCTATCCATTAACGATAGTAGTAAAGCATTATGAGAAATGTCGATGAGATTCAAACAGAGCTATCACTGGTTGGACCTGAACAAATGTCGTTACGAGCATACTAGTGATTTAGTATACGATTTGTGAAATTGCTGTTTTGAACTATGGCATTTAATTTTGTTGCTTTATATTAGCATTTGAGAAAGCTTCATTTTGAATAATAACAATTAATCAAATTATCCTGTGAAGCGTACCAACCCATGCATAGAGAAGCTTGTAGAACTAAAACTTGTCGATGAGAATGCTAGAGCCGAGGGTAAATTTCATGGTTTCGGGCTTATAGATTACAATTAAGATTACGTTGAATAATGATCCTCTAATTAACAGTTTTTTGGAAAACTGGTTGTATATGTTGGTTGCTAGGTTCAGAATTGCTGCATGAAAATTACAGTAAAAAAACACTTTCTATCCATGAATTTTCTTGGCGGGCGCACAATATTATTTTTAGAAATCGCCAGAACCCAAAGAATTACTAAAAGAAAGAAGTACATATTACACAAGTAATACGTATTTCTTTCAGACTGTCTTGTCTTTAGTAAATAAACGTAATGTTACTTCCGGTAATTTTATATTTGAATAAGTATATGGCATACATAGCACTGTATATGCTTAATTACATACGAGCCATAAGTCCCGTTGATAATGCAACGTATTGTGATGTAATAATAACACTTGATTGTAAAGACCCTTCTTTTTAAAAAATAGTCTCAAACTGAATATGTATCTGTATAGTTTATATTAGTCCCTTAAGGGAAGCCAGTGGACCTAACGGCTAAGATAGTATTTGAGGAAATATAACAAATACATATCCTTTAATTCACATTACGACTGAGCAAGTTGTAAATCGGATCGAAATTTTTTTTAATTATGATTTTTTTGAAGGTGGTCATCCACTAAGTGATAAAAACTGCGACTCTTTCTTTATCCGGAATTTTAGAAATGGATTAGGACCAAACTATAAGTCCATGCACAATACCTAAATATATGTGCAATACCTAATTTTTTTAACACTCATTCATCACGCCAGTCCATAAGGAAAATGACATGTGTCGAATTCAAAAGTCGCGGTAAGCTTCATTTCCCCCATCTTTTAAAAGTCAATAAAATGTAAAATTTTTAGAAAGACCTCGTTGGCCACACTACCAATAATCTTGCACAATAAGGGCTTTTTTAACCAATATTGTTTCACAAAGAGTAAACATAATATAGGCAACTCTTGAAAATAACATAAAATTTAACATTGCACTTGAGCATACTTTGGTGTTTTAAGACATTCGGCAGAATTTCTCGTTGCGGTCCTATTTAAAGAAATTCACAGGTTGCAGATCGACAGCAAGACAAGCGCCTCAGTTTACTGACCGAAACATTTAGGCTGAAAGTGGAATAAGCCTTCACCCAACAGAAATGTCGTAAGGCCACTGCAGAAGTTTCCTCTAGTCAGTCATGACCTTAAGAATGTTCTTTTGAAGGGCATAATTCACAGTTTGCAGATGCCCTAAAAATTATAAGACCTGTGTGGCAGCCTCAACAAAAGGAAACAATTCGGTCAGGTTTCCAAATGCTACCATTACGCCCCTCTTGGATTCTGACAAAATATTTACTGACGTGGTTTGAGCGTCAACAGGCACAATAATAACGATCATATCAAAAATTGGAAGCGATGTTTCTAAAGATCTGAAACGTACACATATCGCTGCAAACCACACAGAGACTTCAAAATAATTACATGGTAGCGTTCACTACACATATATTCCTGTTCGGTTTTTTATTGTAATCTATGTGTACTGCTTACAACAATCAAGCATTCATTACAATATTCTAGTAATTCTCGTAATTATTAATTATAAAATTAGGCAAGGCCTCGTCGAATGAAAGTTTAGAATAAAATTATGAAAAATACCACTAGTATGGAAAGCGCTTCGTGAAGGCCTTTCAGAAATGGAAGGATAGTTCCCGCCGTTTCATGTTATAGATGTTCCTCCAACATCTTCCCGCTGTTGAAATACCATTACTTTCAAAATAGCTATTTTAAAATGTAAATATACGAAATCGTAATATTAATTGGTTCGATGTGGCATGAGAGAAGCTGCAGTTCTATAATGCATAAATTTTTCTATGAAAATTACAGTAAGAGCATAAACGGCAGCATAAATAATGCCTAATATGGCACACATAAAATAATGGAATGGACACTACGCCAAGCGGACACTGACACTATATTATTCCTATGCACAATACGAGCAGATTATCATTAACATACACGATCGGATTATAGACGGGATTATCCACATCTCTTTTAATATTTTGAAGGCAATAAGAGTAGTCCGCAATGTAAGAATCTAATTCAGCTAGAACAAATCAAAATTATCGAATAAATTTGGACCCGACTCCCAGCGACGACGGTCAAAATAGCTTTGAACACATCATTCTGAATTGTCTTACGCTTTCGTAACGACTCCTTATAGCCCACACCTTTCAAAGCGATGCCTTAGCATAGTAAGAAGATTAGAAGCAATTTATAGACAATCAGCAAGCCAGAGGCATGCCGAGATCTTAGTAACAGCGGTAACCTGAGCGGATATGTCATGAATCGCATGCAAATTTACACCAAGCAATGGACTGTTGGAGATAGTGGACCCCGTGGCTCTTAAGACCTAACTCATCTTCTCGGCACGAGTGATTTCCCTCTAATTATCTGCATAGACAAAAAATTAAGAGATTCTTAATATCAGAAACATGTCCATAGGCTATCGTCTTACAGAAGCTACCGGTAGAAAACTTCAACAAAATTAAGTTGACTAGTATAATAAGTATGGATGGTCCTAAAATGGGCCTCCATCGCAATCTTACGATGCTTGCTAAAGAAATTAAGATAAAATATAAAGGTACACAGGATTTTACTATTGATGGCTCACGGTGCAAAGAATCACAGTTTGCACAATTCTGGTGCTTCTCAAGCGGACCTATGCTCAATATGTTAATTCTGTGTACCTTTATATTTTATCTTAATTTCTTTAGCAAGCATCGTAAGACTGCGATTAAACAGCTACACTTTATCATAAACGAATATGACATTAGTATTCTATTTACAGCGAGTCATGCTCTATTTCTGTTTAAACCCTGCATGAAGGTTTGTACGCAACTATTTTTAGTAACAATTACTATTAAATTGCGGCGCTGACCTATCGCTTGTTTGTTTCGTTGACATAGGTATTTGTACAACCTTTTAGGCCTGACCGTCGACTATCACACGATTTATTGGTCATCACAAAATTCACTCTCCTATCCCATTTTACTATTATTATTATTGTCGATGTAGTCATACGTGCCTTTCTTACAGGGATACCGGCGGTTAGACTTTAAAACGAAGTATGGCTCATTTTGAAAATTGGAGTGAATCATATCATTATCAAGAGGCAGTCAATCCAATAACGAGTTAAGGCCCTCAACATGAAGCATGAATCCAGCGAAGGTGAAACTGTAAAACATATTTATTGATTGAGTAAGGCTAGCGTCCTGCAACTCTGAAAGTCTTTTTGAAATTAATGTTGTCCAAGCATAAAAACTGCGTCCCGAAGTAAATTCGGCAAAATCAACTAACTTTCTCTTATATATACGTACAACTTCTCTGAGATGTTGACGCTAACACATCAAGTGACGGCTTGTTAGAAGTAAAGCCGCGCTGATGAAAGAAACTACGACAAGGCTAGCGAGAAAAGGAAATGAAAATTGCAAGATTGGCGAATTGCGCAGTAATCATGACTGGAGCAATTATTACAAGCTGCAGGGTGATCGAAATAGTATCGGAGGCATCAAGCGGTAAGCAGGACCCTCGGGTAGTGGAGATGTATGAGGCGCCACCGCTAAAGTTACTAATGTGTAACTTTTAAAGTAACAACACTGGCGAGTGATCCATTTTGGATAAACCTTCTTGTTTTATGTAGTGAGATATTTAAGCTCAAGTCCTACTTCGAATTTGAACCTAAATTTGGCGTAATTGATGTATGGATAGACAAACTAGAGAATGCGAGAAATGTTAGGAAGCTCAGCGTTCCGTTGACCACTAGCTTTGTGGTTTACTATAAGACGGAGTTTTGTTAGTATGCAAGGCTTATAAGATTGAAATGCATGCTGGAGCTTCAGATTCCTGTAACTGATGTCAGAAATTTGGTCATATATATATATATATATATATATATAAAACTAGCCTGTAAAATCGTGGCTACTTAGCTAACATAGGTACTCCCTGTAATAGTTTAGTCAAATGTGTAAAATTTTTAAGTTCTCACTCCTCGACGTCTTCACTCCGTCCATTACGACAATCGACGGCAAATGATGAAGCGTTGTTTAGGTGAATGCGTCAAAAATTCGAGTACCTTGTTGTCCTCCTCCCGTGTTCCCTTTCATCATCCCCCTCTTTTGTTTGTATCCTTATTGTACCTTCTAGTGTCTCTCAAACACTTTTTTTCTAATTCCCTCCTTTTCCACCTTAAAATTTACTATGGCGTCCCGCTAGCTTCTTACCTCGGGGCCTTTACTATGTAGTCCACCATCCCACCTCACACTACTTGTTCGAATTTATCCCAAACAGGACTTTCTCCCTTTCCTAGTACCATGCAGTGTAAGATTGTATGCTCTACGTTGTCCGCTTTCCCGGTGTCATAAAGGACATGTATGTCCTCCTGCGCGTCTTCAATCTTAATTTACAAGTCTAATACTGTGTATGACCGCATAGCATTTGAGTCCTCCGTACGTAGAATCTCCGTTGTGTGGCCCGGCTTCTCTTGGCCGTTTTTTTCCAAGTATCGTATGTGGCATTTCTCGCAAGGGTCAGGCTCAAGTTTTTGTTCAGAACTTGTAACCTATTGCTAGTGACCTTTGCGCCCTTAGTGCACCGCTTATCCTTTGCCGCGCAAAACACGATATCACTCAGACAAGTGCTGCATACAATGCACTCGACTCAGTAGCCTAGGTTACTAACGGTTGCCTCGACTGCCCCTTACATTCCACCAATTCTCGACAGAATTCAAGCCAGGGTAGAAGAGAATTGCTGTGTTTATCCTATACGTGGTTGTCTCTATTGTGCAATGTAAAGAACGATTCGAGATATTTCGCCTCCTTCTTGATATTAACCGGATAACCTGCGAGTACAAAATTAACTTATTATGTTCACTTCCGGCCTCTTCGATATAGGACTTTAGCCTTGTCCGGTGCCGATTTAAAATAGCTGCGACCCATCCACGAAACCACCTTATCCAAGGCTTCAGGGGCCGCGTCCTGTACTTACTCACTCTTTCTTAGCCGTAACTAGGACAGCAAAGTCATTGGTGTACGTTAAAATTTCTACACTTTTTGCAAGATTTCCGTCTGTAACACCCTTCAGAGCCACGATTAATGCAAGAGTCCTAGACTCGAGCTCTGTAAGGCTAAGCGGCAACCGTGTGCTTCCGCCCCCCAGCAACCACTCTCTGATATTCCAAGTTTAACGAGATGAAGTGCTTCCATGATAATCCTCCAACTCATGGTACTAAAAGCTCTCCTAACATCTAACAAAACTAGAAATTTGAAACCCCTAATTTTACACGACTTCACATTCTTTTCCGGTACCCGCGGCAGAATTCACGTTAAAGCCCTTAGCGTTATCCTGCCCTTCCTAAACCCGTATAGTCCCCGTACATTAACCCCTTTTTCGTTATTTCCATATTAATTTTTCCAACAAAAATATTTTCAAGTATTTTCCTTGAAGCGTTTAGGAGGCAAATGGGCCTATAAACTGAAAAGCCTGGCTTTTTTTCCGGTTAGCGAGGCAGAACCAATCTTTCCACTTTCCACTCCATCGAAAACTTGCCCTTCCTTAGAAATCCGGCGGTCTTCTGAAGAAGGGTAAGTTTCGCGTGCGAGCCCAGGGGCTTATCAAATGCGAATTGTGAACGAGCCTTTTTCATTTGTTTTAAAGTCTCCTAATTACACCTTTCAAAGCTTACGATAGGTAGTTTAAAATCTTCGACGCTCATGAATATCGGAACCAGTACACAAAAGACGCCAGCCTATCCCTCACAACACACTCAGAATCACGGGTATTGAAAAGTGGTCGTGAAAATCACTAAACCATCTCTCATAGCAGACCTGAATTTGTGAATATTCAAAACCGTACGTAGAAAACACCAGTTTATCGTTCATCGCGCAACCCGAATCACAGACATCGGAAACCGCACGTAGACACCACTCTATCCCTCATGGCACGCCTCGAATTATGAGTATCGAAAACGATGCGAAGGCCTGGTATGTCTTTCATGGCACATCCTATTAAATCATCTTCTAGAACGGTGGCATTTGTTTTAGTCACTATCTCGTGCATTTTTCTTAGCGTGGTGATACCGTTTATCCTAAACTCGATCTGCTTTTTATTACATCGACAGGCTGGTTTAAATCACCCACCACCCCTACCGTTTCTTCCAGCTCTCTAACTGCCAGGGCCAGCCCGGCCGCTTGTGCTTTTACCTTGGCTTTTCTTTCAATTCTCTTAACTCGATCTTTCGTTCAAATTTACTTTTGAATCCGCCCTATTCGCGATGAGGGGATAAAGAACTCAGGCTATTTTCTTGTCAACCGCTTAATACTGAAGATTACCATCCTATGATGCCTGCCTCCAACTCCCGTGTTGTTCTGCAAGTAATACATCTCCCTTAATTAGCCTTCTTCCCCTCCGATGTTTCCCTTGGAACTCTTCTGCCGCTTCTCCAGACCTCAACGCTTTTACCACCCTTTTTCTGCGCTGGTGACTAACCATTTTGCGAATTAAAAAGATCTAGAACTTAGCTCTTGAAACTCATGTTATTAACTTATTATAAAGTTGAAATAGCTAGTATGAATAAATGGCTCTTTCTAGATCTTAACGACCATGGCCGAGACAAATATTGGTTTTACCGAAGAGAGTGTATCACTTTATCATATAAGGAAGTGACACAGTACAGCTTCAGTCACTCTAACTAAATAACGAGATACGAAAGCAAGCTGGCGAAAGCAAGCTCGGTGTCAACCTTGTCAGAGCCTATGTTCCTTTTTTTGAACCTTCATAAGCATGATGACATTGAGCCAGACACTTACATTGTTCCATTACTTCGGCATCCGTCATCATGTACGCTACGATCTCCGAAAGAGCGTTTCTAAGACAACCGATCAAGTATTCCGGTCGTCACTGAGAGCGGGAGAGTGCAATACTGTGTGTGTCACATCATCCACATCCCCACGGTCAGATAGAACGTACCGGTCCGAGACGGGCCCGCCTATACTGAGCATGTAGCGCTGGAACTGCCCGTGTCCGGTCAGTATCTGCATCATGTAGCACGACAACTCTCCAACTAAATCGAGCCACCAATTGATATCTGAAATGAGGGATTTAGCCCAAGCTCCATTGATGATCTCCCTAGCTCTAACCTTGCGCTCCCATGCGTCCATTGTATGCCTCGCCTCTGTGAGGTCCACGCCTCCTTGTTCGATGTACCTAATGCTCCTCTCCTTGCTCAGGAGGTCCCATGGCAGTAACTTAGCTGAGACGAGGAGAGCCTTAGTCGATACTGTTCGGACTGCATACTGCTCCTATTACTTGCCTTCCGAATGCCATGTCCCGCCAGACGGGACAGGCATACATTGCGATCGCTTGCCCGACTGAGACCAGAAGTCGTCGCTTTTCGTCCGAGGCCCCATTCACCCAAGGCATGAGGCGCGAAGGGAGACCTTCTGGACTTTGGGAACAACATAGGCAATATGTGCTTTGCCGTTAAGTCCTGTGTCGAGCATCACTCCAAGGTACTTGGCTTTTTTACCGATTTAAGTCCGGTGTTCCGTCAGGTCGATCCCTCT
The DNA here is from genome assembly GCA_002081605.1 of Tropilaelaps mercedesae. NCBI lineage: Eukaryota > Metazoa > Arthropoda > Arachnida > Mesostigmata > Laelapidae > Tropilaelaps > Tropilaelaps mercedesae. The sequence goes on from MNPL01002746.1 coordinate 36,283, forward strand.
GGTTTTCTTTCTACGTGTTAGGTACAGTGCCTCAGTCTTATGTGGCATCAATTCTAGATGCTTGCGAATCATCCAATCGTTAATTACGTCCAAAATCTCATTGCTTACCGCCTGTAAAATATTTTCCTTTCGAGCTGTGACCGTAGGGGCCAGATCGTCGGCCGTGCCACAACTCGCACTCCTTCAGGTAATGCCATCCCGAGAGCACCGTCGAACGCCAGACTCCAGATCACAAGCCCTAGACTCGAGTTCCGGAAGACTTCTGCAGTGACCTGATGCTTTTCTTTCTCGACGATAAGGCTTCTGTGGTTCAGGTAGGGCGAGACGATACTGCGCAGACACGCCGATATGCCTTTCCTGCGAAGCTCTTCTATAAGAACTTTCCAGTTCATTGTATTGAAGACGTTGCTGACATCGAGCAGAATAAAGATAACGAGATTCCGAGACGCCGGCTTCCCTCCTGTCCGCTTGGCTCCTTCGAGAGCTACCTCCGGTATGTCCTCCGGAACAATCTTAAGGGTCTCCGGGAACAATCTTAAGGGTCTCCGGGATCCTCACCGGTTGTGTCGGAAAGAGGATGTTAACTACTTCCCGCATTACATCCAGCGGAATCCTGGCCGCCGGTGAGCGCATCTTTTCCGTGAATATTCGGTAAGGCAGGTCCCACACGATGCTTTCTACCTTCTTCACCAGTTCTTTTCACGATCGGTCCTTACTTTCAGTAATCAGCTTCCGGAGTTTCCTTTATGCCTCTCGCTTTCTGGCAACATCTGGAACATCAGCCCACCCCGTATTAGTGTTTTATTCAGCCAGGAATCCGTTCTGCTCCACTTCCTGCGAAACCGTAGGCATTGTTTTCGGGCTTGCGCTATCTCGTCGGTCCACCAGTACTTCGGTCGCTGACGAGTCACTGTGAATCAGATGTGGGGCCGTATTTTCCCGAGTACAGGCTGTTTTAAGCAACGCGGAGAGCTGATGCTCACCCTAGATGCCCTCCTCGGCACCGCCACCTCCGTCGCAAGCTTCTTTTATGAGTTTTTCCAGGATCCCCTAGTCGACGCTTGTTCATGCGTCACCTCGCGCGAACGAGCCAGTCGGGCCCTGAGATGATGCGACTTCGTAACGCACATATCTGTGGTCGCTCAACGTCGCCCCCTGGTCCATTCGCCATCGTCGGATAATGTTCGTCACTCAATATCGTCAGGTCGACCAATGAGTATCCCAAAGAGCCGCAAAAGGTGGGAACCCTGCCGTCGATAATCTACGCCAGGCCAACCTTGGCCATTAGTCCAACGAAATGTGGCCCCTATTGTCTGTCCTATAACTATCCCAAATCGTAGTGGTCGCACTAAAATTGCCTGTAAGAGTTATTTTTTGCCTTCCCTGCGATCTAATGCTTTATGTTAACCCCTTTAGGAAGCCTGCAAATGTCCGCTCCTCTATGTTGAGTGAGAAGTAGCACGAATAAAGGGTCGCTACCCCATCGACCTCAATCCAAAAGAAGCCGTGGCCTACGCCCCTATTTCTAATTGCGAGGTTACTTTTTCCCGTCCACTATATGCCAGGTTCACTACTCCCATTTTTCGCCCACCCTGTTTCCCTACTACTGATCTGTTTATTGGGTTCAGAGAGGAGGCATATACCGATCTCCCCTGCCTCGACTTTTTGTTCGAGAAGGTCGTGTGCCGCTCTGCACCTGTCAGGGTTTATCTGCCGAGTCTTGAGCATCAATATTTGACCTTCCCTGTATTTCTTGTCTGTTATCTGTGACTGGTGTTGCATCGTTGCTTTTATTTTTCCCCACAGCAATCCATTCATTCGACGCTTTAGGCTTCATGCTTTTCTTGCGCTCCTTCTTTTTTGGGTTGGCTGCTAGCACATCCTAAGCCGACTGCTGAGCTGCTTTTGACCCAGCCGTTGTTACGCTTTCCGATGTCGAAGCCTTTCGAATAGTGTCCACCCACATGTCGTTGCTTTCAGCTGCCGTTGACCTTTCTTTATTTTTGGCCTGTATGCGCCAGCTTGCTCGGATCTGTTATATTTCTTTGCGGTACGCTGGGCAATTCGTACTATCAGTGCAGTGTCCCTCGGTGTTGCAGACGGGACACCCTGGTTTTTCGGTCGGGCACGCGCCGATGAGGTGATCAGCTGCACCGCATTTATGGCAAGTCTTTATTGACCCTGTTTCCTTACAGTCTCGAGCAATGTGCCGGCGAGCCAGCATCGAAAATATAGCTGGGGCTTGATCTACCTCAGGCTTGCAGGTAGACCACTGCACCCTGAGAGTTTTTCGAGACAGAGTTGTCTTTGCCGCCGCGGTAGGAGAGGTCACCAAGACGAACCAAGTGTTATTTGCTCCCTGCGTTCATCTTGGTTCTGATACCGTGATGCAACCTAGCCTCTCCGTTATGCAGAGTACCAGCATAAGTTCGACTTCGATTTCTTCCAGGTGCAGAAGACAATCGATCCCCATAAAGCAATTGTCAACACACTGGGTATTCGTCGTTCCGCTTGCATTGCGGTTTGTTCTTTAATGGCGGCGGTGAAGTCTTCGGGAACAACGTCTCCGCCTTGCCTACTCTCAGATGCACCAATGATCGTAACCCCGCTGCCTTCTGGCCTGAGGTCGTTTCTCAGTTCTTGTAGAGCATCCGCAAAGGACCTGCCTTCTGCGGCTTTGACCCTGATAGTACTTCGAACTGGGGGCTGGCGCAGAGCTTTCATCTGATCGGTGACGTGAGAGGAATTTTTCGGGCACGTCTTAATACAGCCGTTGAATGTTCTGTTTTTTGACAGCAGACTGCTAGAGCCCTAAAGAAGGCCGGGCATCTTCTGTTTTAGGCGACTTAAATGAGCGGTCGCTCTGTGTTCTCACCCGCCAGTTCAAGTGTCTTGCCCACGGTAGGGTGAAGCGCTTGAAGACCTGTGGTCCCAAAGCGCTCCTCTGGACCCAGAGTCCCGATCATCAGGTGACGCGGCGCACTGCCGATTGTTTCATCAGAATTACTGATTATTTCCGTAGCATGGCAGCTTTTTAGAGCCCCTACGCTCCCTGCCAGGAGATTTGTCACTTACATGGCAGCGGGGTGATGCTAGCTTCCCCAGTAGGGTAGCGTCCGGCTTCGAGCCTTTGGTGGCTAGTAAACCTCTGACGCCCGTGAGTTGGTAAAGTTTGGTAGGCCACGTGCTTGATTTCACTTCCCGTCTGTGTTTCCTCAGTGATAGCCAGCTGGCCACCAAGGGAAAGTTGTCGCCTAGGATCTCGTCCAACCTCTTGACCTCTTTTTCCTCCTCTATTTTCTTCAATTGCTGTTTATCCAGCTCCTTTTTATATCTGGTGCAGGTTAGACCTCCGTAATCCGTCGTCTCGGGTTTTATCCCAACGTCGGTTCTGTGGGTCTTTTCCTGCTCGTATGCTTTGATTGTTCTGGCCATATCTGCGCATTGTTATTGTAGCGCAGATATTTCGGCTCCCAGGGAATTTACGACGGCCTTATCGTAGCTTGCCTCCAAAATGTCTCTCTCCTGTTGCGTCTGTCGGCCTTTTTTCTTTTCCCATCGGCTTTGATCAGGACTTTAACTGCCTTGACCAGATGAGAGATATTACTCGTTATCCCGCATTGCGCGTTCGTGTGCTTCTTCCACAATAAGTCGAGCAGTCCGGTGTGCTTCTACACGCCCGCCATCGCCTCGTCGAACTTCTGTATTTCGCCCTGCATCACTACCTTGCGTTCTTTTTGTCTTTTTTCAGAGAGATTGATATAACCTGTGTTGTTTGGTGAAATTATTGCATCAATCATTCTTTTCTTGTTTGCGGCCCTGTCCTTCGTTTTTAGGAGGGTCCCCTCTTCTCGTCCCGTTGTATCGTTCGCTTGGGAACCTAGAACTTCTTTAAGTGGGATTTTTTGAGTGGTCATCCTCCGAAGGGGTTTTTAAGCACCTGCCGTCCTGTCACTTCTAAAAGCTTTATCTCACTACTCACGCCAATGGTAACTTTCGGAATAGAATTTCTCGTCGGTGTTCTGGCGGGGCCGCCCCTTCTGCACGGGTTGGTCACCACTGTTAGGCTTTCTGCCTGATCTTTCGCCATATGTTTTGTTGGGCGGGAAGTCCTAGTTGTTGGGTGCACTATACCAGCATTGTTTGTATTAAATTTTTTCATATTTGTATTTTTCCCTGTATTCACCACTTACTTAGATTCGATGTCGTCGCTTCAGTTCTTTCCAAAACGGCAAGTGAATTAGCGGCCATTTTTTAGAGGGCACTAAGCTCTGTGGTGCCTTGGCAGTGCACCCCCCAGAGTGTAATGGAGTCGCACCCGGGCGCCGCCTGGCACCATAGCATCTTCAGTGTTGATGGGTCACCTGACCGACCAACCTTTTGGCACTCTGCAGCACCTATAAGCTTCGTGCCATTATTGCAAGGGTTGGCCCTTGAGTCCTCCCCTATAGTGGATAATGGACCAGCCAAAACAGTAGCGAAGTTCCTCGGGCTCCCTAACTATTCACCGGCCTGGAATGCAAATCCAGTTTTAAAGCTGTACCTTCACTAAGGCTTTTCAGTCCCGAGTCCCCGCCGCTTACGCCTCCTGGGTCTGAAAGTTCTGCAGCGCACACACGATCTACTGCGTCACCCTGGCCGTTGAGGCTTGAATTCTTCGTACGCCCTGGAGAAGCCTCTTATGTGTGGTTGGTCCGCCTCGGGTGTTTTAATTCCCCGGTACCCGCCATATCTGGCCCGGTAGGAGGCCATATCTCCTACGGGAATTAAAGAGGTCTGAGGAATATTACTACTTCGAATCTAGTATTCGAACTATCATCGTGGTTTAGGCACAAGTGGCTTTGTATGCTGAACTGAGATTTTTGGGGCTTTTGTCTTGATGTTGGAGATTAAATGTCTGTATGTTAAGTGTCTACAGTTATAACACGCCCTTAGGTGTTTTGGTAGACGGAAGGTAACCAAAGTATCGTTGTTAGCAGCCAAGCGTGAATGTCATACCGCTCTTTATCATTTCTAAGTCAGGCTCCAGAAACACCAATCAGCGTAAACAAAAACCTTTTTGTGAAAACGTATAGAAAAAATAATGTCAATGCAACTTGGCTGCCCGGACAAGAAGCTTGGTCCTTAATCTCCGACACGTCGTACATACGTGTCGAATACGTTATTCAGACTCATTCATATAGGGCTATAGGCAACGAAGTCTGGCTATTAGGTTGATTGTAAAAGCCGGTGCGCGGAAAAATGCAATTGCGGCGCCCTAACTCTGATACGGCATATGGTAAAACTGCCTTCCAGCCAGAACAACGCATTCCCACATTAGTGCGTGAAACGAGACGAAGCTGTCGCTAAAAGCTGCTACTCTCGTAGCCAATCAGGACAAAGTAGGAGAGATTGAAAGTAGGAGCGCCAAAGTAGATTTTTAAAAGAATCCCGATCACACATCCCATTGGCGTTGTCTTCAGATGATCCGCTAGATAGAAACCCGTGTGGATTGCTGTACCTAAATTAGCTTTCACTCAACAAGCGGAAGCGAACAATGGCTAGCCGAATATTATAAACCAAAGAAGGCTTTTCCTGCGTATTTTTGCATTGTATTGTATTTATTTGCCATACATTTATATTAGAGTCTAAGTAACAAACACAGTGAGCTTAGAAGTTATAGCTTGCTGCGGACCAGGCAACTCTAAATTTAGAGTGGTGTACAATAATGTACTATTTGCAGATTGATTTTCACCATCTACATAGGTATTATCGTATTTGGTAAACCAGCCAGCCATATGAACCACTATAAATAATTCTACAAACGTACAAAATAATTAACAAGCAACGCAGATTGCAAATACAGAGGAGGCAAGTTATTCTATATTGTGGAAACGTTAATCGATAAGACATTTAGGAAACGGCCGATGAAGGTTTCAAAAACATACAATCTGAAGCCTGCAGACTGAAACGCGAATGAAATATGGGACAATGAGTATGCTCTTCCGGAGATTTTATAAGCTATTACTTTAATAGCTCGTTTCTGGACCCTAAAAATCAAAGTAATTGCATTGTTGTATCTGAAACCGAAAGCTTCACTATCACGAGAAATGCAATGCGGTGATAATGCATAATATGGCAGGAAGAATGTTGCTTTGTTTAGTAAATGAATAGCTTTTGAGAGTTCAGCTCATTACCAACGAGTACCCGTTGGAGATGCACAAGATGGGCATTCCCCATAAGCTTATTGTCAAGGTAAAAGCCTAGAAGACGAATTATCGATACGTGGGAAATCTGCTAACTTTTAATATAAATAACAGCATTGTAAGTAATGAGGAATTTGCCAGTCTGAAGAATATGTAATTCTTATCTGCAGCGCATTTCTTCTGGGTAAAATTTTATTTGTCCGAAATATTTTAAAAAGAAGCTTTATCGACGGTTATCTACTATTTATTTCATTAGGTAGGCTCATACGCTTTTAAAAACCGAATTAGACTCTTATGAACCTACTTTGGCTTAAAACGTGTCCAATTGAAATGGAAAATTTTCTAATTTAAAGAAAAAACGATAAAACTCAGTTGACAGAAATATGGAAAGCTTTACAGTTGCAGGCCTTGAATTTGGAAACTTGGAATGGTGTCCCGTCCTATGTCGCGGCAACAAGATTTGTGTTTATCATGACTTATCTATATAGTAGCAGTACGCTAAAGTAAATAGTTCCAATGACGTTTCCAAATTTAAGGTCTTGCCAAATACGCATGCTTAAAGGACCTGTGACCATAGAAACTTCCTGACCATAGAAACCATTCATAGTTGAATCTTTTAAAAATAAAATAAAGCAGGCTATTCATTATTTATGCCCCATTTGTCATAAAATTTTTATGGTTTTAAGAAAGCAGGAAATTGCAGATCGCGATGGAGCAGTTGTTAGTATAGATTACTAAATGCCTTCCTTTCAGTACGGTCTAGCTTAAAATTCAACTTCCAGAGGACTGCGCGAAATCGCAACGTTTTTTTAGTTCGAAAACCCTAAACAACGTTCATCAGTGATATGAGCCTCTAGAGCGTTTTTCGCCTTAGCGGGAGTTCTTATAAACCTCTAAATCTCTAGTCCGACAACAAATAAGGCAGGCAATCAGATTTTGTTAACTGTTTATGTGAGGCTTTGCATGCCGCTACTGCGTGGGAATGGGACTAAAGGGTAATACGCCAAAGCGACACTTTTGAAGGGAGTTATTGACATAGGGAATTCACTTGATACAGAGTTACAAAATGTTGTTACACTAAGCCAACTTTTGAGAAAATAAGAGTAATCTACAGTAATTTAATCATAAATATGTACTGCGAACGAAGTCGTTGGAACCAATTTTTCATTATTTAGTTGTTAGTAATTCGATCTCGTTGTGAGATCCATACCATTAGTTTAGTATGAGTGTCGGAAACACGTTATTTACTGCAACTAACAAATTTTATTATTCATTAACTGAAAACGAAAGATGCATTGTGCGTATGTGATGTGGTGTAACATGGGCACCAAGGAAGTTCACAGTAATAAAACTCATCATCAACATATACGACCACAAATAATTTTAAACATTTAGACGCTTTCTTGAGAATAATTAATACCTTTCGTTGAAAATAGAGCCCACAGTGATATATTCTCCTAAACCTAAACATGCATTTCATGCCACTAAAATATTATGTTAGTTACTGCATCGAGCAAGAGGTTGAACATCCAAGCGGCATTACAGTGAGAAATTTAAACTACTTTTTCCACAAGAATTCTGTAGTGTTGTCTCACGTGGATTCTTTTGACTGCATCGTAGTTCCAAATAAATTGTCCCAAAAACAACTACGTGCATTTTTAGTAAGATGTTATAAGCTTGTAAGTGTTTATATTTGTGCTAAATAGAATCAACAAGCCGTGTTTGTCAGCTTTCCCAGCGACATAATAAAACACAATATTCAATATAGGCTAATAATTAATCCTACTGCTATCCTAGATATTCTCTGTGAAATGGGGTGAATAAAAGCGTGTACTACAAATGGCTGAATTATGGTGGATATGAAAAAGAGCGCTTTTCATACTGTCGGAGAGTACAAATGGTAGTTACAAAACGTCTTACACAGTTAAATAACCAGTTCATCTAAGTATATGCAAATCAAGACATCGCTATCGCTATCGTGTAATAAATATAAAATATGGTATTCTTCCATAAGTATTGTTTTATAGTTACTTTATCCTTGTAGATCGCTTGCAATAGGATAAGGCTATCCGTCAGCTGAGGTATTGGCGTACACCTATTAGGAGTCTCTTGGAATGTTTACCTCAGTGGCTTTTATGTGAGCTATACTAACGTCGTTTCAATCTAGTTAACTCATCACTTGTGTAATCCGCTTCTCAGTTTCACAGCGGATAAAGCATTTTAAATATCACTGATTCAGCTGTAATGCGATGACAAAAATGATTGAAGTTTCTACCCTTAGCAATGGCTGCTTGTTTGTGCTTGCTGTTCGTGATAAACCATTGTACTACCATGGAGAATACGTCTTTCATCGACACTTACAGTAATCCATTTTCTGAAATGGTAACAAACTGCTGCTTTTTGCAGGGTAATCCGGTCACTAAGGCGCACGTCTGGAGTGAAGCCTTTTCATAGATGACTAGAATGCGCTTTGAAGCTTAGATTACGTATAGATATGTATCGCTGTGTGTACACGTATTATAGGCATAATTTATATCCTTCCGCTGCGTTTATATGTTCAAGAATCACAAATTGTGAGCATTGAAAAACAGTCACTTTAACTATAAGGTTTTCATATTTACGTGTTCCAGAGAACATACATGAGACCCATAGGTTAGTTTGTGGGAATAGTTAAGCTAAATATATAGCCAGCAGAAAGCATAACGTGCATACATGCGAAAAGATTTACCTTCAGCAACAACCTTTGTAAATTCACAGCAACCGTTTCCTCTATATATAGAAACAATTAAAGCACGTTTGCCTTCATCTTGACTAAGATTTTGCAAGCATAATGTTAATTTATATGCATTGTAGGATGGGCCTGCCAATTAATATTTATTTCAAATCAACAATTTGATATAATTATCGGATAATACAAAGCACTCATTCATCATTTTACCGGCAAAATTCTGTGTGCGCTCATATCTGGTAAAATGCCAGCAAACATTACATCTTTCTACTTGACATTTGAAGGTTTCAAAGCCGCTAACTCCTTTGTATGCACTAAGTGGTTGCTCTTTTTACTTGCGTAATTTCTTTATAAAGGTTGCAATCCAAGTTAAGCTCTCTCACTTACTTTAATTTTCAATATAGCCAATCACCTAATAAATGGAAGGTTCAATTATTGTACCTTCATAATTTAAGGATTTCGCAGCATAGATTTTCTCAATATTAAGTTTGTTTCATCTTTTTGTTCAATTGCCCATTTATATCGAGTTCCACTGTGTGATCTACCTAGGCGAGAATATATAAACATTTCCGTATTGATTAATAATTACCAAATTTCTTCATGGGGCTGCTATAGAAACCGACGCATAATACCGACCCTCGCGTCAGTCGCACTAACCTATGACGCCATGCTATAAAATATTATTTTATTTAACTATTAACATCTACAATATAGAATGTACAGTTTTCGTAATACTATATCCTTACATTTTGTTAATTGTTACTAGATATAGTATTATTTGCTTTATTTCTGCTGAGATTTCTCACATGAATAGGTTATCCTCTCACTGCGGGCGTTGGATTTCGACCTGGCTAACACCTTGCTGCTCGTAAAGTCGTGAAGATCAGTTCGTAAAACGTTTTCTCATGTTCAACTATTTCATGGAACTGTTTAAAAAACGCTGTTATCACTTGGTTATCCGTCGTAAAAAGGAGTTTAATACTGAAATGAAATTTACACTATTTTCTTTTCAAGCAACCCTAAATCGGTTTTTTCATCATATTTCAGATAACTCAAGCATATAGACCTAGAGGCACAATATAGGGCTGACTGACATATAGGAACGACATGAGATAGGCCAACTGTACCTTAGTTTGAAAGCATACATTATTGAAGAACAAAGCACCGAATTTCACCGCACTGATGAATCTACGTCGTCACTAAGCGTAAAGGTTATTGATAATATGACTTTCAGGTCTTTATTACTCCTAAATTTGAAAGATCACTCCTATTTTATATCAGCATTTCTGCTGTGGGAAAAAATGACGCGGTCTGATGTTGCCCGACCATACTGTCAAGTCACTGACGCTCTTTTGCAGTAGTTAAGTGGTCTTTGTGACGGTGTTCATAATCTATTTGACGATTTGTCTTTGGGGTATGCAGTTGCGTTCGTGAAGTCCTCGACTCTTTGCATTCACGCCCCTCTGCACGTTACGGTAATGTGCCCTAAAACCGCTTTTTATAAAATGCTGCCGACAGCTGCTCAAGATTAGGGCTACACTTCGCTTTCATCTGAACGATCATGATGTAGATCTTTGTCCCAGATGGAAACCCTTGGTACGTGATCATAGTCTCAGCCTTTAACGAATAATTTTCGCTTTTCCTACCGTCATTTCAAATCAGCGCTGATAGCTAATCTTTGAATTTTTTACCCTAGAGTAATGTTTTAAGTTTTATTATTGAAACACAAATTAATTAAAATAAGCGTCAGTTTGCAGGATTTTAAATGGCAGTGAAGCAACGAATTCACATCGTACAGGAAAAAACAACCACAACATTTATTATGACAATTAACATTCTGTGTACCCACTAATGAAACTAAAATGAATGTGAAAATGCGGGCTTGACTTGTTGGAATCCGGTCTAGTGCCTGTGTGCCCGAGCTCTTTGATAGTTTTTCTTTGGCTGATTATTAACGACATCATTGCCAAGGCCTTTACCGTGTTCGCTTCCGGTTGCGTCCGTTCTGCCAATATCGCGTCATAATATAGTCAGTGACATAACGGAGAAAAGAGAAAAAGACATCTTTTTAGCAGACGTACATCTCTATATATACTATGCGTATATATTAAGTATTCTACCCTAGCAAATCATCATTGACAAAAACCGATTAATGAGTATAATAGGGTTTTTATTACTATAGGGGGAAATAAATGCCATATGAAAACGCAGTAGAAACCGACTTAAGGTCCATAAAGGTTTACACGGAAAAGTCCAACATATTATAGACATATCAAGAAAAAATAAAGGGCCTTACAAATATTTGCACACCTGCCAAAATTTAAAGAAAGTTTTTTAAAATGCTCTGCAATCAATTCCATACGATATTCTCCAAGCTCCTGTCTAGAATGTCCTCCTTTGCGCTTTATTCATTAATAAAAATTGCCATAGAGCTGGGAAGCCGATCTACAAGTTTCTTAATTATCGTAATTAATAGTGATCTAACCCAACATTTCTATCAGAACCGGTCGCTAAGGAAAAAATATTAGTTATCTTGTCATTGAACTGATTATCAATCTATTTTACTCATACTGATTACGTAAAGCGTATCTAAAATTTTAACGATTTTTTGAAAGTATTTATGAAAGTATAAGAAAAGAAAGAAACGATTTTTTTGTTGTAAAACTGACTTGACTTTGTTTAAATGACAGTCTCAACTATAACATTTAGGCATTCTTTCTAAGGTTGCTTTTTATAATAAAAGACGATAAGAACAAATGTGTATGAGATCCCTTCTACTGATATCTGTACTGATATCATTCGTGTGTACTGATCTGTGTGTGCTAAGACATCACACTTTGGTTAGGCACTTCGGTTATTTAAAAAATGGCTTAATCGTATTTCGCACTTAAGGCTACTTTCTTATGTAATTTTAGTTATTGGTATTAACATTTACTTCAATAATGACATTACAGCATCATGCACAATGTATAATGCATCAATCCTCATCAACAGTTATACTAGTCAAGGCAGCATAATGTGGTGTCGGGATCGTCGTTCCCGGAAAAAAGCTGACTATGGAAGGGGCACAACCTAGCGCGAAAGGAAAATTTCAACATCTGTGTGATCCACTAGTCAACAAGGTATATCCACGACAGAATTATATGGCTTTTCTTTGCTTTTTCTTCTAGTCTATTGTTTGAAAAGACAAATATATCCACTTTGTTTGTGATGCATCAATTATCGTCTAGTTTACAATATCATACACCACTGCAGATATATTTTGGAAATTTTTGCCGCGTAACGCGTAAACGTAAATTTTGGAAGTATATCTAGAGCCGTTTTTACTTGGATCAATGTGAATCTTGTATTTTAAAGACCCGTAACACTTTGCATGCATCTTCTACCTCAAACGGTAAACTCAGGAACGAGCTGTTCAACCTAAGTGAATATTTGTCAGTATCGGATACAAAAGTAGCCAAAGGACGATTCCGTTAAATGGGTAATACACTACCCCACGCGAAACGTGTAATGAAGACTGAAGGCTTTAGTTCTATATGCTCAGTGTTACTTAGGCTGTCATCTATCTGGCAGTTTTCGCGCCGATCCTGTACCAGCTCATTGAGCAAGTCTCACTAGGCATAGTACTAGGCTCTGCTCAATCACTCAATCACAGATAAGCTTTTCCTGGCCGAGTTTGTTGTGGTATTTATTGATCAGGTCAAACACATTGTCCAAACCTCAACGCATAGTCAATTATTCAAGTGAAAGTTCCAGGGAAGTAAAGGCCAAAAATATTGGACACACCGATAATTAAATCACTCACTTTAATTACTTTAAAGACATCCTAACGTTTGGCAATTTTAGCGCTTTTTTTTATTACTGTCTGCGCATTTACGTCTCTAGACTTCCGACACAAAGCCTCTGGATAAGGTTTACCGGTTTTTCTAATAATTTTATAAGAGTTGTTAGCACGAGGTTCATATAATACATTGGATTAGCGATTATCTAGTTTCATTCCGCCAGAAAGGGTGCACCATTCTGGAAATCGGTGCACTATCCGCCAGAGCATACAATCTGATTTCTTATAAGTTAACTTCCTCCAATAAAATTGGCAAACCTTCTGGCTAACGTTTTCTTCCCTTTTCGCCGCCGTCAAGTCCCTCTAGCGTAGGCTTATGTAGTTAAGCTCCATTAAGTACAAACTTCAAACTGCAAGTTCAAGCAGATGAGGGGGTTTGGGATGAATTCCAGATGCACAAATTAATTATACTGAGCATAATTACCTAGTGAGTTTTTAGTCCTTTATAACCGCATTTACTGCGTAAGGACGCGCCATCGGATGGATGGTGTTGCGAAGGAGCGAGTTGCGAAGTCTAAAGTGTGTTTCGAAAGGAGAGATTTGGACTATTCGGCTCAGGAAAAGGCTTTCTGGAAAAAGCCTGTTTCCCAAATTACAACAAGCGTTGAAAGCCGTAAGGATTTCTCTTTGTCAGAAAGCAAAAAATCATTTGAGTACATTAACAGACATTATTTCTCATGCGTTCTGCGCACCATTTCAGTGTTCGTTCTCTCAAAGTTTTCCTGTGATGGTGAAACGCAAACTTTTAATCCGTCCTGAATATCACTCAAGCTGTCTTATCATTGCGCTGAGGCCCTATTATGTCGGATAAATCCCTGAACTCTGATGTTTCTTCGCGAGTCCCCGACTCACTTTCGGCGATCTCTTAAAGGTCCATAAAGACGTTGCTTATAATACTTATTAACAGGTTTAGGGCATTTAAAATGCTCTTGAAGACGGTTCTGTGTAAAAAATAATGTTTTTCTTTTACACTAAAGATTTAATTGGAATGTTTTTTAAAGTACAGATAGATCAAATTAATGTAGTTACTTTATGACTATTTTGTGTTTTATATGACTTTATTTTGTATGTTATATGGTTTTAGCCCCTACAATGCTTAGTTGCTAACCACTCTGAGCGAAGGCATCGCAATTTTAAAAGCGTGTATACATAAAATGGATCAGATACACTTTTCCTTTGGCCATGATAAAGTATTATTGACCTCCTCAATTTCTCAATAGATTCGTGTATATATGCATATATACAAGAACCATATACGCCCTTCTTTTGCATGACTAAAGGATTATTGGTCTTAAAATTTCTCCAAAACATTCGTTAGTGCTCTTTAAAATAGAGGAGTGCTATTTATGAAGAACTTAGTATATGAATCGCACACAGTTGGAAATAAAATACCCTAGTTGACATTACCAAATTGGCAAACCCGCCCTTGAAGAAAAAAACTAAGTTCAAGTGGCAACATTCATATTGGACAACACTTATCCAATATGAATGTTGCCAATATGAACGTTAGCTGCCGACGCGTCTTTGATAATTGGGGAAATCGCAAAATAGAAAAGTAGGCGGCGACGGACTTCAAGTTACGGTCTCGTAAAGTCATGACTGGACCACAGTAATGAAGAATATTTTAAGCATTTTAAGTTATAGACTATGGTTTTTGCCATAAGTCGATTCCTTACTTCACCGTATTCTGCTTCGTTCTAGTATGACAGTTTTTCATTATTTATTTCACTATTATTAAGTTATGTACTGAGAGTGTAATAATACTGGAATACTACGGTCGTAATTTTGCACTTTCGTACACAATTGGCAGAAAACGATTGGCAAATGTCCAAGGAAGTCGAATAGGCTACTGTTTGCGAACGATAAATTAGCTTGCAGACGTTCCTTACTTTTGCTACAACGAAAAAGACGTTGCTATTAGCTTGTTTTCTGAAGGACTGGGGAATTGGAATAATCATATTCGGGCATGTGCATTTCAACGTGGTCGCAGCTTGTTCCACCCTTCGTTTTTCTGACCAGAGCTTGGCATAAAGCTCAGATTACCTTACTCTCGTACTTCCAAGCTATTGAGAAAGTAAAGGCGTCTCCTACCTTTGCGCAGATTGGTCACTACCGTTGTATTTAATGAATAAGCGGGCTAATATAAAGCCACTCTCGTACGTTAATGCTTTTCATTACATAGACCTCAAGCTCGAGTGTCTGGTATATATATATATGCCAAGATATAAGGATTCAATGGCTAGTTCAACGACTGGGAGTACAATACTGGTTTTAAAAAAGCGTGATTTTGAAATTAATAGAGAAAAAATTCTGTCAATTTACGGATGTCGAATGCGCGCAGTTGGAATTCTGCGCCTTCGTTAAAATCCCATTGTTCTGCGCACAACCCGGTAAGAATATTGAGGTACTTTTTGAGCAATCACATCGGTGTCATTCGGCTAGCGTAGTTCAGTCCAAAATATGCCAGGCCATGGGCTACTTAAGAATTCGTGATGTAAGGGGTAATATATTCGTCTTTAATATGCTCCTTTTTTACGGCTAACCATCAGCCGTGCACTTGCGCAACTCTGAAAGTACACGCGAATTTACCAACTGTTCCCAGCTTGTGATTAAGGATCTACGGTGCTGCATCAGTAATACAGTGCTATGTAATAAATGGTAAAAGTCGGATGCAGTACAGACAAAGTCAGAACAAACTTATTATGAGAATACCAGGAGCTGAATACCATATATCGAAATAAGAAAAGCTTCAAAAAGGCATTACATATGTAGCCCAATGTGTAACGTACATTTTCTTCTCGTCTTGATTGGCCGGCTAGCACGGTGGTAACGGCTAGTTTGGTAAACATTCAAACTACTACACACATGTTGGCACCTCGAGTCAATACTTATGTTTTGTGCGAGATGTGGCTTCGTAGTATAAAAAGAAGTGCTAAAAATCGAGAGGCGGTAACGCAGTCTGAAGAATATAACCTTCAGAGAACTGAAATTTATCGTTCAGCTGACGGCTTATGATGCGGATTCATGATAATTCAATATACACACTGATATCTAGATCTTTTTTTTAGAACTGACCGCCAGCCAACATTTGTAGACCACGGTATCGCTTGTTATATTACTTCGTAAAAAGAACACCGTAAATGTGCAACGACGGCACATTCAGAGCACGCCTATTTAAACGGATGGCTATACTATATAAAAATAGTATAGCCATCCGTTTAAATAAAAAACGTGAAAACCTGAAAAACCTGAAACGGCAAAGTTGCCGTTTTCAGCTTGGAGACATAAAAGTACATTTCACAAAATAACGATTCTTGAATTTTGTTCGTATCAAGTAGTGGCAGTAGGTGTGCACTTGGCACTTCAAAAAACCAATGGGAAAAGCCTGACGATGTTAAATCGGTAGGATCTTAAGGCTAAGGAATATTTCTTAATCGAGATTAAGTGTCCAAGATTAAGAGAAAGGCTCGTAAGCGAAACAGATTCAGAAACACATTATGCAAAATACGTTAGGAAGTCGAAAAAGATGAAATAAAGGAGAAGTACGACATAAAGTTGTGTATTAATAAATGTTACGGGACCTAGGTGATATCAGTCAAAGTTACGTACCGAAATGAAACGTTTTCCGTTCTGAAATGAAATATGTAAACTATTAGATGCGACAAAAGCACAGCGCCTTCAACTAAAAAGGTGAGGAGTTGTAGCCTGAAATGTAATGACATTAGGATACAGAGGATCCCAAGTGTACGTCTTAAATTTCTAGCCAAAAAACTATGCTTAACGGACTGTAGACGTTCATAAAAACACTTGCTGTTAAGGCTTTCCGCAGTCTTTTTTCACTATAAGTTGGTATAATTAAGATTTGTTTAGAATGTAATTAATATAGATTACAGTTGTGTCAATTAAAAATAGTCTTAACATAATTCTGCAGCGACATACATTGATACTCATATACTAATTTTTGGCACAAGAATCCGGTATATAATTCCTTAATAAGACTTCACACCATTGTAAGCTGTGTGTGGATCAAATGAAATATCTTTTCCATATATGTATGCCATGATCGCTCCTATCAGATTTCCCAGTATTCAGCCAGGATGTAGGCTATTTAAGTGAAATTCCATATTATTATGAACATTAGACGTAGATCTTCAATAACTTGATAGTTATTCAGACTCGATGAGTCTCTACCACGCTCATTAACAAAATAGGTGTTTCAAGAAACATTTTTTTTTAAAGATTAAACATTCGTTGTTTAAATAACATGTATATAATGCAATTAAAACTTGCACGTATCCATTTCACCCTTTTGAGCCTTTGAAGATTTTCTAGTTGGCGCGTGGCTTAACAGGTACCAAACTAAAGGCGATTTCTGAAAAAAATACACGTTATCGAAGAACAAGGTCGAACTTCGTCAAGCTTAGTTAAAACAAAACTTAATGTGACAGGGCCAAGCAAGCCTCTAGATAACTCAAAAAACGGTTGCTCTTTTTAGAGACACTCGCTTTCTCAACCGAGATATTTAGATATTTGAAAAACGATATATATAATTGATGCTGCTTACAAGGCATTAAGGAGAGGTATCCTGACTCAGCGCAAATACCCATTGTTCTATGAGCTACTTAATTGATTTCTGGAGGAAAACCAAACTAATTTTAACTAGGAAGCAACCATATTCTTATTCAAAATAAAATAAAATGAACGTTCGCTTCAAGAGACGTTTTCGGGTAAGACTGCGTTATGTATTTTAGATCATGTTTCTTTTAAACAAGTCAGTGAAGTCAATAATATTAGCCTGAAACATTCTGAGACATCTGGATAGAATACGTACCACACTTAACCCGCCAAGCTTCGCACGCAAGGTCAGCGATATTCCTTAGGATATCGCACAATTTTCCTACTATCTCTATAACAAGTAACAGTGTTTATATCAATTTCACTGACTCGATCTTCATCTTTAAATAAATCAGTATGCGCTATTTATTTGCTTTTTGCTTGTTTTCTGGCTCTATTAGAGAAAACTTTTCCTTGCAGGTTCGAATTTCCTGCATAGCTTAAGATTGTACTGAAAGCGGTAACCAAGCTATGCTCAAATAGCCGATTTTTACCCACACATTTTGTTATTGGGTTTGAGCTTAGAATCGGTTTCAAAATTTTCAAACAAATCAATTATTATCAAGTTATTCATCATTAGTTATCAAGTCACTTGATATTTTACTTGATACAGTTATCAAGTCACACCCTGTGCGATGTCTTCTGTTTGGAGTAAACTTTAACTTCAATTCAAAACACTCCATTGGCAAGTAGGTAAGTACACCATTTTGGAGCACGGTGGTTAGTCTCTCTTGCTATATATATATATATATATAGTATAGCACTATACCTCATTGTGCTAACAGCCGAATACGATACTTGTATATACTATTTTATCTATACTAACTACTGCTCTCTCGGCCTGTATATTAATTAAAGCGCTGGCGTCATAAACGGCCCACTCTTGACATTTCTTTGTGCCAACGTAATTTCGCGTTCTACAAGTTCTTACGCGCATATCGTGGAATGATCGCAGACTTAGTTCTGCTATTCACAAATAGCTTTTCAAAATCTCTCCATTCCAATTCTGAATCTTTCCTTATTCATCAAATTGCTTCCTGCTTTCTTCTTTTGTTCTAAGGTTTTCTTCCGTGTTTTTTATAGCTCACAGAAGTTTGTACCTTTTTGTTAGCTTTGCTGAAATATGTTGCCGCGTTAGTTCTGAATTTAATCAAATAGAATGAAATAATCAGCCACACAAAACAAAGTATATTCGCTTATAAAAGCACAAAGTTTTACCTATGATTATTAATTTTTAGCACATTGTGAGTTTAATATTTGTGGTCTTCTCCTAATAATATCCCTCGTAAGACTCCATAACATCCAATAGGATTAAAAATTAATAGTCTCAACAGAACAAAATTGAGCCAGAGGAGCTTCAAAAACTACTTTAATTGCCCTAAAGGGATCCATTGAACTAAGCATTTGTCGACCACTTAGTTCATTCAATTTGTAGAAAGTATATTTGATTTAACACAGATACTAGTGAGATCTAAATATATAATCAAGTTTAATCAATATAATTTTTAAATTTAATTGATAAATAAAATCCGATGAATGAATGATGAAATTCGGTCTTTCGTAGGGATTAAGTCATTGATTTTGTAACTATAAGAGTATATATTAGATGAAACCAAATGAGCCAGCTCAGATAGCCTAATTATGTATTTATTTTGATTAAACTTCGGAAAATAACTTAGAACTTATGTGCTACTCTAAGTATCCGAGAATTTCGCACAGATTGTGCTCTGATATTTTTTCCGACTTGGGTCGTACGTTTTTGTTTAAGACAATTTTAAACCAACGCAATTCTTTGTATTTTCATGTCCGTCACAGGCGAGTAAGAAATTCATATCACACAATCGTGTGATATGAATTAGAACTTTTAACTACACGGTCGCTTTTGTTTTGAAATGAACTGTGTCTTATTATAATTATTACTATTACTAATATATTACTATATAACGAATGAGCAGTTAACATTACCTCACTCCAAAAAAACTAGTATCCTTCTATCTTTCATAATGATTCAAAAGTGCATACGTTTTGATTTATATATATATATATATATATATA
>MNPL01002747.1:6206-20944 GCA_002081605.1 Tropilaelaps mercedesae
GGAAAAAGAACGCTATCTTAACTACTTCCTAGGGTGCTAACAAACATTATTTAAACACTGTGTACCTGACTTCGAGTCATTTGGGAAGCCGCAATCCCATCCATCAGGACGGTGGTGTCAAATCGTCCTGATTCTCGTGCAAGCGCTGTGTCTGATTTTCCATTCATAAATTTCGCCTTTCCGGCGTCTGCCGAAGTCGAGCGAACTAGTTGACCCTTGACTTTGTCCCGTGCCTTCTTCGCCTTCATGAGACTTACGAGGGGCAGCAGGGTAACGCTTGACCAAGCACTGAAATCGCCATGCATTTCACACGTAAAAAATGTAAGAGCGTCTATTACAACACGATAAAATCAGAGGTTGCATTGTTCGCGTTGCTTGTACGATTTTTATATAAATCAATAGTTTGTCTGTCTTAACTGTTAATAGTTAGAATGAAATTTGACAAGAATGTAGGGACATCAGGACAAAAAGAAGGGTTTTGAAGAGCACGGTACATTTCGAGGCTAATGTGCTCGTTTCAGACATGTAATAAAACATACTTTGCCAAAATTTATCCAACCTTTATTCTAACTCGAAATAACGAAAACATGAGTATGCCAAAAATTATCATTTTCTTTCCGAGTGCTATTTCGATACCATATATATATATATATATATATATAATTTCAGCCTCTCAATCGTCTACGGAATGTAACGCCAAACAACGGTTATATATGCTTGTATCATTAGTCTATTGTACGAAAGCCACTGAATGTGATATTTACCTAGACTATCGATACTGCCTTATGTTCTTGGGCGTCTATGACACACAGCTCCAAGCCCATTTCGCCGGCTATCTCCGACGACTAAAGTCTAGAGACGACCGGAAATGCGAGCAGGAGCTGTGTGTTAGTTGTATGACGTGACTGCCACCGGTCAGCACCGGAACGGTCCGGGAGGCCCTAAAGGTAGAAGGGGCTGATCAGCTACTGGAGGTGCTCGGCGACTAAAACGAAGCCTAACGAAGGAAGCAGCAGTGCTGCAGATGATTGTCGTAAGAAATTTCGTGAAAGATCCTCACTACCGTTTGCTGATATTTCACATTTGGAGATGGAGCCACCCACCTTACACAAAACGTTTGTAGAGCGCAGAGAGCTTTGACGTGCTACATTTAAGCGTCACTTAATTATGTTAGACGTTGACCACAACTACTTTAGGCGTTTCTGAATACTTTACAGATTAAAAAAGTTGGTCGATGCACGGCAGGCATGAAATTTAGGTCATATGGCAGAATAACTGATACGGTGTCTTATTGGTAATACATACCTACTTGTTTTAAAAATAAACTAAACATTTTCCTCAGCTAGAGGATCAGGTGCCGAATATCTTTCCAACAAAAAAATATCTGTACAAAACTACGCGCAGATTCATCTGCATATATCTATAGCTGTTTCTTTGTACGTCTGCGCACATCTATCTTCCGTTAGTCACACAATTTCGAATGTCTTCCTATAGTCTCGACATTGCCCCTGCCCTGCCCCGCCCCGGTTCTGCTGCCCGACGAGATAATGGACGCCGGCACCTATCCTACCGTCACAGGCCGTTCCCGACGTACACCTGTACGGGTGAAGGGCCGAGCGACACCGGGAAAAAACGTGAGGACAGAAGGCGGGGGGCAAAAGAGTTGAATAGATTGTGCCTAGTGGTCAACGGGCGGTAGCCCTGTCGTAATCACGACAGGGCTACCGCTGACACTGCCCTGCCATCTAGTAGCTTTCCGTCAACATAGCAATATAGCTTAACCCCTGCCTAGCATGCACAGTCATAGATGCTATTGACACATTAGGGTCAACAGCTGAAGAACGCGCTTTTACTTCAAGTCGAAGCCGTCGGGACGATGCTCTATGACGCCACGTAGCCTGGACGCCCATCGGGAAGCTACTAGCAACGGAGATTGTCCCGCCTATAAAAGTTCAATTGAACTGGGTCTGCCGCGAATATCGGCGGCAACTAAGAGCATATAAGCAACCTCTATCACAACCATAACTAACAATACCCCTTCTCCCCGGCTCTTAGCCCTGTTTTGTTCGCTTTGTCTCAATCGATGCAGACCAGCAAATCAAGCAAGTAGATATGTGGTGGATATGGATTAGTTTCTCTAGATGCGGATACCGCCAAACATAATGACGAAACAACTTCGTCGGGTCAAAACCATACAAACATCCGTTCTTTTTCTTGCGTCCGCCTGCGCATCAAAGCCTGGTGGCCAGATGTCGTCCACAACGCAGGTCGTCGATGCCTGATGTGCCAGTATTCACGCTGACGGTTGTAGCCGGTGCTGACGATTCGAGAGGTCCGTTCTCGTCTACACTGCGCCGCTTTCAGTTACGTGACAGTGGCTGGTCGTAAAGCTGAAAACGTACGGCTACGCCTGGTCTACCTCGTTTTTGTCTGTGGGTGGGTGAGAAGCATCTGTTCGAGAATAATGCCCATGTGATGGCTACGACACTCCAAAGGGCCTATAAAGTAGGTTTGCATCGTACTAAGAATACGCACACAGACCGTTTTTTAGGTTTGGCTGTTTTTCACATTGAATGTCTATGGAATTGATTTTGCATTGTTTGGGATAGAAGACGGACTTCATAGATATACGGCGGGGATCGAGCCCAAAATTTATTTGTTAAACCTAACGTATTACAGTATTCAACTGTAGCACAGAGTTCAAAAACATCTCACGACTAGCCATAACTCGTTGAGACGAAAATTGCTATAATATATTTCTCCGCCAGTAAATTGTATTTCACCAAATACACAGCTAGATTTATTTTAAATGCATGCCTTAAACATAGCAGCGTAGTTTTTGGAGGTCTAAATGAGAGTCCATGCTTCGTTGCCCACCTTCCGCTCGTTATTCCTATTCTGACTAAATGCATGGATAACTGAATTAATCAGTGCACCACAGAGCTGCAGACCAGAATCTCCTAACCACAATTTCTGTCAGTCTCTAAGCATATCCAGTAGGCATCCGCTACACATTGTTGTTCTCACTCACATCTGACTTTCGGCTCCTATGTTTAGATAGGATGCCTCAGTGAGCATGCACTAGGTCCATCTGCTCATAGACCGCTACGCAACCTCTTTAAAACATTATCTAAGTGGCTCTGTGGCCTTTGAGACGATGCACACAACGAACAAACAGCATTTTATATCTGTATTATTTGTTATCTATGAAACTAACAGGCTTAATAACTGCACGTTGTTTTATCTGAAACATTTTTTCCAATGCTCAGGGTGTCCGCGGTACTAAACAATCCTTTCAAAATGACCTATTCTGACCCTGGTCATAGAATTCTCAAGACAGTAAAAGAGTAAATGGCTAGGTTCTCCCTGTTTGTGCAGCAAAATTTAATGCGTGAAGTGTATGTACGAGAAAATTTCGCTTCACGACACCAGCCGATCCCCACTATACTCGATTTATACAAACAGCTTTGTATGCCCCCTTTCTTTTCGACGGACATTCCACCGTCGGATGCGGTCGGGGGAAATATACAACGCGCACAATGAAGGATAGATAGTGACGACGAAACTAAGCGAAAACTATGGACAAACCCTAAATGCCAATCGCGACCAGTAAACGGCAAACTCGCTTGTCAGCCGACAAATACCGGCTGATTTGTCAGCTGCCGGTAATCGATAGTAGCAAAACGTTAGATATTCCGTTAGATCCACTTTCTGAACGTATATACGCTTTTTCAGATCGAGACAGCATCGGTACCCGCTTGTTAAAAACTTAAAAAACATCGTTTGGGAGAATTCAGGGAATACCTGTGTCCGCTTGGAATCTATTAGTATGCACATCCACGAAAGATAATGGGCGGTTTAGCTCGGGACCGCCAAACACTCAGTTACAATAATAATAGAGGGAATAGCAATTTCTCTCAACCAACTTCAACAAACTTCTGACGTCGCCCACTGCATGACTTGTCAGTAGTGCAGATGTAGACTTCAGGAAGTTTTGTCTCATATAGGAATTACTGGAGATTCAAGCTGTCATACGTAATTTGAACATTGTTCAGTCGATATTTCCTGTTAGGGTATGTGAGTGCTGCTTCACATGTAACTTTCGGGACAATCTTATCGGCAATTTGCGACAAGAATGCCTCAGGAGATTCGAAAACACTACCAGAAATCCCTACACACAAATGGTCGCGATTAAAGTTCTCGTTACTTGCATGATTTTCAAAGTTTCGAATAATCCAATGACCCAGACGAGCTATTTTTCATGGATTTTCTATATTCCGTACAACTCGGAACAACCTAGCGTGAATAATAGATAAAGAATAAAATATGGCTTTGGTCTTTGCTGACCTGTGTGGTTTTCTGTGTGACGGGATTACCCCATTAATTCTATGAGGGAAGGCACGGAAAATGCATGACTCTACGATGTTACCTTGCGTGAAAGAATTAGATTGGAACAAAACTTTTAACTGTTCTTTACAGACCTACACCACGAAGACGACGAGCTAACCTTGAATTTGGGTAGCCACACTTATGTTCAGTCTTTCAGAAGACTCAACTGCGTCCTTCATGTGATGTCGCACGAAGAAGAGGCACTCACCTTCTACTCTGTGTCCGGATAGTTTTTCTTTCTCAGCTAAATCCTCGAAGAGTTTAAGTCGCTTTAGAAAATGCTTTACGCTATCACATCCATGTGGTGTAGGTTATATCGAAACGGGGTGCTCCTGCATCTAATAAAGGGTGGGGGTAAGTACGGACTGTATTGTATAGGAGGATGAGTACTGCCGATCGAGGCAGCCTAGCTTCACAACGCATTAACCAGTTAATCCATTGGCTATACAACGTTTTTACAGCAGCCAATCGTCACTTACCCTTCTTGCGCTGGTAATATTTATTTCTCAGGTTTACTGCCGATTGAAACTTGTCACTCTTGTTCTTCTGTCTTCACTAGGTATGTCCTGCAGGACTTCACAGAACTGCCCACTCTCCGGGGATGTCAAAGTTGAACAGAGGAATGGTCTACTGAATCGCCGCTCTCGTTGCTATGAAAGCACTTCAGTTTGCTCCGGAGATACGGGGCACAATTTGGCTGGTCGCGCGGGTAGACTCCGCCTGACGAGCGCTGTTCAGCACGATATTCAGACATCTGTGTCGGAGAGCAACTGGTTCGGTAGCGTGAGCACCCCGGCCGTATTGTTGTTGTTGCTTGGCGACGACCCCACGACAGATGGGAGAGGGCAGACGGCGAGGGAGTCCGAACTATGGGTGTATGGAGAAGTAGCGTGAAGGACAGTACGACCGGTTGCTCGGACATTACGTCGCGTAGGCTCCAAAATCGGTCCAGCCGGAGAGAGCTGAACAGAACGGAGTGGATGCTTTGCTCCCGGCCAGTGTCCTATTTAAGTTAGTTAATCAAGCGAATGGTCACGATCGGTCGAGCAACGTATGTTGTGTTGGCTATAGTTTCAGTTAAGTTGGTGTATGGCTGTAGAAGAGATGGAAGTCACAAACAGCACTGAAGAGTGCACGGTCAGGGACGAGGAAGGAATTTGACGTTGAGAAGCAATTGCCGTTGAGTAATATTTCATCATAATTTTAACAGCGAATAGAAATAGAAATAGAAATAGAAATAGAAATAGAAATATAGGAATTCAAATTTTATTAAATTTTTAGAAAATGTAAAAAATTTTAATTTTTCTTAGGGTTCTCTGGGTAACTAGACCCCTATGAAAGGAACGAAGTAATATATATATATCACTAAGCGTACGTTATTCTTACATAGGAAATGTTGGCGATTTGAATACACCGCAGCGGACGTAGGAGCGCACTAGTAATCGCTAGCACCGCTACCACAGCATCATGTACATTGGGTGTTTTAGTACTCCTAGTGCTATGTTCGGATTCGTTCCGCACAGATCATGCTGTCCGGTACAGAAATTAGGGATGATTTCATGAATAACTAGCTGCTTTGCTTTCTGTGGAAAGTTCGTAATTAACATGAATCATTGGAGTAAAACATACATTTCCAGCACGGAAAATTCCGCTATTATAAGTTTGGGTTGAATATTTGGTAGTCTATTATAAAGTTTCAGTACCTTTACCAAAACCAAGCGCAAACAAGAACGAGAACAAAAAAACTAAAGGCGTAAATTGTGGTGGAATGTGTTTAAATAGTGCGCACTGTACTCTTCCAGTAAAAATTTTTTCGGCAAAGCTATAACCACAGCTAGCTTAATAGGTTATTTCCATTCACGTGTGGGAGTATGCACGAAGCTTATGTACGGTACGGAAATGCAATTTTTTCACACCGACTCAAATGGGCTCATATTGCAATACTTTTCAACCTGTGATTTGCGTTTGACTACTTAGTAATGGCCTTCGGAATGTTATAATGCATTAATCATATCATAAAAAAATGATGTAATATCGAACAAAGCCACAAATGATCAGTGTGGACGCAGAGGCTAAACGATAGAAGAATAGTCATGAGACATTTGATCATGTCACCCCACAACGTTTACATAAGAAAGACGCAGTTCATGAATGCGTGCAATACCTTCAACGAGTGACTTTTTTATTTTCGTTCACCATTCAAGACGACTCTCCTGGTGCGATCTTATAATCAGTCAAACGAAAATGTGAGGCACTTCCATTTAACTTTAAAATGAGTTCAACACTTAACTTGCAGAGTGTAAACAGGTCCACTTTTGCATGTTTATCAGTTGGCAGAAGTGTGTTCAGGCATTCGAATATCACAACACAACAGTGCCTTTAAAATAGCGATTGACTGACGAAATTAGATCCTAACTTCGTAAAAAAAAGAATGAAAACTGCAATCTCCAATGTTCCAGGAGTGCTAGGCTTTGCTCGATGGATTGAGCTGGATCTCTGGATGGATGGAGGGCCCAATAATCTCTTAAAAAAATTGGTAACAGGTTACTAAGAATAGTTATAACAGCATTTTGTTGCGTAAAGTGATGCCAAATTTTACTTACGTCCCTCTGAATAGGCGTTATAACCAACCTCACTGAGATATTTCGACGTTGATGGCTTTAGAGGCGGGTCAACGAGGCCATAGCCCAAGCTGGTCATATGCTGTCTGTTGTGATGTTTAACTATGCCGGATTCGTTTTCCGACTTCTCTTTGATAGCTTCCTCGAGATTGCCAGACTTGATAAATTTGACCGTGAATCCGAGCCAGACTCTAAGTCACATACAGTCGCTTTCAGCATCACCACACCCGAAGGATTAACGCGCACAGCCAGATATCCACTCGGGAACAGCGTCAAGTTTTTGATCTTATCGTCAAAAAGATCGTTGAATAGATAGCCACCTTCGTAGTTCATACCAATGCTAGATATGGAAACCTAAGAAATAATAGAACGAATAGAGAGTAGTGTTGACAACACTATATTTATATATATATATATATTTTTTTTTCAAATTATGCATCAAACATATGTATATTTTTTTGTTAAATTATACATCAAATGGATTAACACTAGAAAAATATGGAAAATATTTTGAATAATCTGTCAACTAGCGTGTATTCAGTTTTCTCATACTTAAGTCGAATCTGATACTCGAATTGAAGTTGAATACTGAAGTCTCGCACGCATCTTGGTATATTCCTCATTCCTGTATAATATATGTTTAATATAATATATATTATATATGCGTGCTATACAGAATTTAGTGAAAAGTTTTTCTTGCTTACATTAACAAGTCTAGGATTTCCCATGGTATATCTGTTGTGTATAGCAATCGCCGTAGACATCGATCCATCGGACGCTAGAGGACCTACGGGACGCACCCAGATCTGTATATTGTTTGACTGCAGTAAACCAGCAACACAAAAAAAGTTAGTTACAGAACTCCGCACTTATGGTAGGTCTGCCAGGACACTACATCTACGAGCCTCATCGAAATATTGGAACCACAGTGCGGTTTCTATAACTAATTGCGCAAAACATTTACGATAATGTTGTTGTTATTAGTAGAACGACTTTCTTTTCTATAATGCGAGCCAATCAAGAAATGAATGTTACCCTCGTATTATATTGTGCCGGAATTGACAAGTCGGAATAAACCGGTTTCTTGTCATGCCTATCTCTCTCCGCCTCTCTCAGAGAACCGCCTCTGCTGTATAACAATCTTCGGATCGATGAATAAATAAGAATTGTTCACTCTTTCATGGCTGATATCGTAAAGAATTACCTACCGTTTGGGAAATGCTTACATTTCTTACTAAACAGTAATTGTTGTGTTTCTAGTATTAGATAAATAAGCACACCTTTTTCGTTGCACAGAGTTATTATTTTTATATTGGGGAGGTAAGTGGTACCAAGGTGACAGTTTCGCTCAAAGTGGATAAGGTTTTTGTCAGTAGGGTTCACTGTTTTTACATGATAAAGACGAACTTGGTTTTTGTCTTTTCCCAAGAGAAATTTGAAATCGGCGCGTGGCCGCGTCTAATTCAGTTATATCGGATTCCCGTTTTATTTAGCACATCGTTTTTTTTAAGGCAAAACATTTGTCTTCAGGCACCATTTTTGGTGTTCGGCATTGAAAACCAAGCAGCTCTCACTTGAAGTTCCAAAATCTTAATTTGGCGCTTTTCTAATAACTGAAACTCACATTATAGATTTGACGGCCCATGATACCAAATTTGTCCTGATTAACGTCGATAACGTGTTGATTGAGAAGAATCTCTTTGAAGACTGGCTGAATCGTCCGTAGATCAGCTGACATTAGAAGCGGAGCAGCTAAGATGGCCCATATCGCCATCTGTGTCTTGGCCTGATCGACCGAAAGGCCAAAATTGCCTACCATTAACTAATGTTTAAGGGTACAAAATGATAAATACAACAGAGTGTATGTCAGTTAAAGCATCCAAAGACTTTTCACAGTTATCATAGAAATTAAGCATGCTATTTGATAAGGTAAACATAGACAATGAATAGGTAACAATAAATTATTTCGTAAAAAACATTTGCTAATAATTGCACATTATTGTTTTATTAACACTCCCATTCTGTGGAAAGCTAAAAAGCATAAGAATACAAAGAGCTTAAAAATACCGGTCATCTTCACTACAGTTGGCCAATTAATTGATAATTAGCAATGTGATGGTTCAACTAGAGAACTGCATGTACTCAATTTTCAAACTGAAAGATAATATACAGTAGCGAATGTACTAAGATCATACTGGAAAATTTGGTTCGATTTTCTGAACGGCCAAACGTTCTTAAGCACATACCATATCAGGGTCGCTCCAGGCACCAGGCCCACTAAAGGGTATAAGGTCGTCCTGGATCTCGGCGTAATAGTCGATCACCTTGGCGACGCTTTCCCAGCTATCTTCAATATCCTCAAAGTTTCTCCAGAGATTGCAATTTTCTGATATACTCTTATAGTTGGGTTTGCGACTTGCAAATTGGTACGCAGGCCATGAACATGAATATATGATTCCGCGACCGGATTTATTCAATGCGCTGGTCATTTCAGGGTAAACTGTTTAATGAGACAGATCGAATTTTTACTTCTTTGTGTAACACACACCATGCATATGGTGCGACGCGGCTATTTTTTGGTATAACCAACACGACAAAATAGTTTGGAAAAAAAGCAAACGAGAGCTTTCAATAAAATCAAAATCTGTGGCAAAGGTAATACTCATTTTATTTAGTGTTTTATACAACGTTGGCTAGATATCTAATTTTAATTCAGTAGTAGTTCCACAGGAGCAATACACTCTAATTATAACTCATCCAACATGATGGGGCTTTGTATCGCATAGAAAAAGGTTTAAAAATATTTTCAAGGGATAATTACAGAACACTTGTTGTCTAATTAAGTTTAGCAGGAAGATTGTGTTAGCTGAAAAATTTGGAAGAACTTCTAATATAAAAGTAAGTTTTCTCCAAGCCTCTTGCTTTTATGTCCTTTTAAAATATTTATATATATATATATACCCCTAACCTTTGAACACATTACCTTCCAGAAACTCGTTCAAAGATTAACATGTTCGAAAGCTGAATATTGACCGAATATTAGAAACTGCAAGTCGGACTATAACCATAAACAGAGTTATAACTCAACACGTGTACACAACTATAAAGATTATTGATTACTTGGTAAGATTTGGAATAGACAAAGTAAATTGACTATGCAGTTTGTACGCACTATCGTCCATAATATTCTGGTTTGCATTGCATCCGTCCAGCTTTAGCATGTCGACTTCCCAGTGAGCAAAGGTTTTCGCGTCCTTTTCAAAGAACCCCGCGCTTCCGGGGTAACCTGCGCAAGTTTTTGTCCCGCAGTCCTGGTAGATGCCAATCTTCAGACCTTTGGAGTGAATCTGCTCGAAATTTACCGGTTAATCGTTGGATTACATTGACCTTCATGTTCTGAAATGGTGCTTTATGCCGATTAATATGAGAACAAGGAAGCCATGTTTCATAAGGGCATACAGGTATTCAGTCTACTTGAGAACGTACATTTATCGAATCAACGTAGAAGACTTCGGTTAGTATTAACTAAGCAGCTAACCTCGCACGATTTTGAAATATCCTTTTACTCGTAACACTGACAAGATCTCTAGGGACTATGTGCAAACATTGAGCAAAGCATTGAGCTTACGTAATTAGCAAGCGCTTTGATTCCGTGTGGGAAACGCGTGTAATTGGCCTGTAATACCCCATCGGTATCTCTCTTATCAGCCATCCAGCAATCATCGACATTGACGTGATTGTAGCCAGCTTTAAGGTAGCCTTCCGAAGCCATAATGTCCGACATTGCAATATAGAGGTTCTCGCTGAAAAATCACATTTTATTATAAAAACCTTGGAACTCACTCTATAGAATAAGTTCTTTCAATTTCGTTGTAAAATATCCACCGAATCCCTTACAAAAAGGCTTCTTGCCGAGAGGCATATTTGATATCGCGGTGTCGAATTGGTATGCGTTACAATAATTGACAGCTTAGTCACAAGACTTAAAAGCTTATATTGCTCAACTGCATATCCTTAGTAACAAATTATTACGTTTTTGCCAAGTAGCGTTGTTACTAACAGCTGTGTGAAAAATACACTATAGAAGAGACGAGAATGATGGCAAGTCTCCGAAATGTCAGTGCATAGAACTCAGGAGAAACGCATGAACACTTGGTGACAAGCGAAGTGCAAGTATTATTGAATCCTCAGGTGTATATCCTGTGCTTTACAGAAGTATTCGTAAATCTATCGGATTAGCAAATGTTAAATCAAGTTTCATTGACGATTACTGTAAATGGCGCGCATTTATTTTCCAGCCTATAAACGGAAGCAATATGGACGGTCTAAGCTCAACATTTTAATGAGCGAATTATTATAGGCGTATTTTAGCTTATTTTACTAACGAAACGGGTAGATGATTTGTGCACTGCGGGATATTCGCTCGTGGTACCCAACATTCCGGGGTGCGACTTTCGGGAGTTAAATAATAATTTTTTAGAGCTAGAGGACTGCTTCTTGTAATTTTTGTTTAATGTTTTACAATTCTCAGAGTTCTACGATGCTAGGTTGTCCATTTAATCGCATTATATTCTTTAAAATAGTTTCTCATTAATCATGTGAATATAACCGCAAGGCTTCTTCTATATATATACTTATATAGACTATACTAAAGCAATGATTACTTTACCATTGTTTGTAAACTCAGTTTACGTACCTGCTAGAGTCTTCCGAAAGTGCTGCAGTGTAATATAAACTAGTGTCTATCAAATTTATCTAATATGCCATTGATTGCACCAACCTGATGCAGGAGTCTGGGTATGTCTTGCAGTCGACCTGACAAAGAAATCTCTCCCATGAAAGCCATCCCATAGGTGGCGTGAGGGCTAATCCGTTGTCGAGTCCTGCTGCACCTGATGGACCACCGATTTCACTCGGAGACAAGGACCAGATAGCGAACCAACACAATATGTGGTTCTTCATTAATAACTTCATGTTTTCCCAGTTGGGACCCTAAAGACATAAAACAGCACTTATCAAAAAACAAATATAGCGTCGAAATTGCGTTTATGTGTCACTTGCTATGTTTCGGCAAACATTCAATCTTTGTGTTATTGTTGTATGTCTAATTGTTATATGTCATATCTCAAAGGTATTTTAAATCGTTAGAATTTTATTGTAAGAAAGCTTTTAAAAAATTTTTCTGACGATAAAATTATGGCCCGCCAAACAGTGTAGCTGCAAGTTTTGCACCGTTCAGTTCTTGTAACAATAGTAACAGAATAGCACCACAACTGACGGAGCCTTAAACTCCAGTTGCAAAAAGTTGTACGGCTGTATTATTATATACATTGTATACATCACATACTTGCTTATTATAATACATGAGAACGGACTGGCAGACTGGTAGTCCGAGGTGAAAGAGATGGAGCCCTAAACAGACATTCTCTACATTTTATTTATAAGTTTTGTATTTCAGTCGTGAAGTTACTGACAGAATTCAGAATTCAGTGCGCAGGGCCGCGGAAATCGACAGTAGACCCCAGGCTCAAACGTACCTGCCAGATTGTTTTGAAACGAAGGATATTAAAAACGTGAAGTTGACCGCGGTGAGCAAAATAACAATATCGGACGGAATTTTTCTTTCAGGTCTTCTTGAGCGATATGCACATTATACAAATTATAAATTGGAAAAAGTTTTTAAGACGCGTAAAGATCAGTCACCGGAGCCCTGCGGCTTTTGCCAAATATCACCCGCATCATTCTGAATGATTTGTGTCCTGCAGTATGTTTGCAGGTAGTAGCCACCCCAGACTGAAAATGCATAAGTGTCTTATACACAAATATGGGACCCTCAGACGAAGCCTTAATTCTCTCAAGTTTTTGAAGTGGCACAGTAATAGAATAACATTTGGATGCTTGTGTTGATAAGTGAACTTAACAAATATCGTCTCATTGAGGGTTAAACGCAAAAACTTGGCAGTACTTGACTCCTTGTACCTTGACAACCCCTTTAGCCATACAGAAGGAAACAAGTCTCGTTTTTGATGCATTCACGTTTATACCGAAAGACAAAAGTTCCGATAACCGTCTCAACATGTTCCAGAGTGGTCTAAATATCATTGCTGAGCTTAGTAGGTTCAAGATGAAATAACAACGATGTGTCGTCTACAAAGTTATTGTCTCACAGAAATTATCCACGAAGGTTTTGAGCAGAATGAGGTTCATAAGAGCGATAAACAAATGGGCCCACACTCCGAGGTGTTCCAATGTTGACAATCTGTCAACGACGTTCAGTGTTACTAACTTTAACCGCCTGCCTTTTCTCGGAGAAGTATGATCTGAATCAGCCTGTCGTAATCAACCAAGACACCCCAATCCATTTCTATAACTTTTTGCATTCTCAAAAATTTTTGTTTAAATGAATCACGCGAAGTTTAGCCTCCGGCATGGAACATAGGTAAAGTTCTAATATTTTACTACAAAAAGACATAAAATTACCCTAAAATGGCTCGCCTATTGAAACCATATCCTATCCGCCATTTTCAGTCTCACGTAAAACCAGAACACGGTTCAAATTGTAATTTCACCGTTTCGATTTTGTTCGGAGTGCCTTTTGGGTACCATTTGGGTCCACCATTCATCATGCTTAGACATTGAAACCTAAGCTTCATCCTCATTGACTTCGTTGGCAAGTCCTGAGTAGCCGCCTGTAGATTCGTTAGCGCAGCCGTAGCGGACTCGTTGTTTGTCGGAGGTGATGCAAATCTATTCACTAATTTCGCCTCCTGGTCTTTTGCTCCTTTCTGCATCGTCGGGTTTAGTGATGGCGTTGCTAACTGGGTTGTCCTTACTCCGACTTTAGCAATTGGCGACTTTACAAGAGCTAGTTCTGGACAGGCAGCTAAAAGCTAGCTGCGCAAGTTTTAACCAGCTGGGTACAAAAAAGCAACATTAAAGTGGACATAATACGACGTTTAAGGAAAGGACGGCAATACAGTGAGAAGATGAGAAATATCACTGGAGATTCTCTGACGTTCGGAACTTCAAATTCACATTAAAAAGCAGGGCGTATTGATTTCCCTTCCAAAGCCAAAAAGTACTCGCAAAAACTGACTGTCCTAAATGTAGAGGTTAATCGCTGATATAACTGGCACTCTGTAGTATAATACGATGTACAAGACCCCAAAAAATGCATTCACCGCCAGCATCAACCGAATTCCTATTTAAGATTCGGCTAAATCATGGACTCCATAAGAGCATGAAACTCCGCCTCGTTCAAACGAATACAGACGAATGGGTTTCTGGAAAATGGGCTCACGATTTGGATATGAATTGGACCTCATTTATGGCTCATGAATAAGACCAAGACCAAACAGCTGAAACAGTAATAGAATATCTGTCTGGTAGTTTTTATTGGAAATCAGTATCTATGACTAAAGGCGATCCATAAATTTCAGTAAATTTCGCTTTATAAACCGGTCTTAGAACGACAAGAGAGTTTTGATAAATGGGGCTGTCAGTTGGGGGTCATGTCTGTTGAAGACTAATGAGAATACAAAGGTGACTAAATATTAACCGAGTTTTCTCCCTATCAGGTTATGAGCAGTATATAAACGTATTTAGTGAAAAATATTGTGTCGTTGCGTTTCTTTTGTTTCGGTTTTGCGAAAAGAATTTAACATTTTGGTAGAATTCTCATGTTTGTCTCAGCTTCATCATCTATTGTTAAGCAGCTCTGTTGCAGAC
>MNPL01002747.1:21489-47813 GCA_002081605.1 Tropilaelaps mercedesae
CGCAGCTTTTTGAGAAGTCGACAAACTAAATCGTCAACACTTGACTGTCAGCGCGAAAACTGGTACTGACTCTCTCAATTTGAACGGTCTAATAATTTTATTAAATATTTAGGGAGAACTACCATCGCGTCTCATGGATATCAACTTGTCGTACCTTCCACTATATGAAAGTCGTCGATACTCAACAGCCAGCGCGTTATGCCCGAAGACCAGGCAGTAGAAAGCCCCGCAGGTAACGCCGAAGTGCTACTGATGCCGCGGAGTCGAAAATTTTACAATTCTTGGCATCTTGACATAATGTCTACGTAATAACATAAAACGGATGGTTACCGTCCTTATTTACGATTTCCATTTTTTTTTTTTCATTTTCTGGTCAAATTAGATATCAAATGTGTAGCAATTGGGATTTAAAGATTAGGTATTTCCATACCGTATATTCTAAGGACGCTGAATATATTCTCGACTTACTGTCGATACGAGTGGCGGACTCGCCAAATTGTCACCGATCGATACGGTTGCTGTTTCACAAAGTTGACCACATCGATCACGGATCATCAGATTGCCGACAACTCAAACGAAACTGGTAGCTATGCAATCGGCCGAATTGGCTGGACGCAAATTGATGAGATCAACACAAATACGCCTTGGTCCCGCTCTAAGGTGTACATGAAGTTACTTAGCATCAGATGGTATTTCCTGCATCCACATGCACATCCATTCTTCACACTGCCATTCGTATATTTGGGTTACATCGATAATCGTAGCATAGCACAGGCGATTTACGTGTAAAACTTTTTAAGCGTAAGCTTATATATGAGTAGAGGCGACAGAAATAACGATTGTTCACCAAAAATCTTAGGCTTACAGTATTTAGAGGCGTGTGTTTTTACCTGGTGGAGTTTGACGAGGCGTTTGGACCACCGTGGTCTATCAAAATGATAGGGGAAGATGATCAATCGATAGCGCCATGGACAGTGCTAGATGCTGAGCTGGAGGCGCTGCAGGGCAGTCACGATGTGGCTTGGACGGAATAGAAGACAAAAATGCGTCTATTGTAGCCCCAATGACTCTTAATGTTTTCGAGAAAAGAGCGACAATGGCACCGTTCTCCACCGAGGAGGGTACGCACGCTCTTGAAGTCATACAGATCCCTTCTTGCTGTCCATCTGCGAATGAGTGTTGGTTTCACGCGTATCGTCTCTGTTTCCATTTGATTCTTTGTTTGAAATTATTTTCCGCTACTTGTACAAGTAGCGGAAAGTCATCCACATAATCGAATAGTGTACAAATTGGCTAGCGAAATAGGTAAAATGATAAACTTGTACTGAATCTTGCCGTACATCTTTTTACGAAGTTTGCATATGACTTGCCTAAATGAAGCAAAAATGTATGGTTCTGAAACAACATAAAGAGATTATTTGGTTGCGTTTCGGTAATCAGTATTAAAATATGGTGCTCCAAAAGAAGCGTGATGGCGAAATCGTTGAATTTAGGAATTGTTGGATGCACCAGAAGAAGTCGTGAAAAAAGATGAGCATTGACACTATAATAGCTTTTTTCAAATGCTTTTTTTGTCAATTTAGTATTCAAATTTAGTATTCAAATATTGTCTGAATATATAAAGTTAAAACATATAGCGTTCGAACATTAACCAGCTCAACCCGAAGCGATTATCTAGAAACACAAAAACAAAAAATGGGACCGTATAGAAAACAATGAAATAGAAGAAAATGACATCAGAGTGCAAAACAAGGGCGACCTAGAGTTAGATCTAGCGCAGACATGGTCGGCTCCTTGTTTTGAAGAATTGCCTTAACGGAAATTAGCAGAACGGAGATTTGGAAGAGCCGTTTTCCCCGCGGTGCAGAATATAAAAATGCGTCATGTTTACACTGACAAAATAGTCCTTAACTTCTTAGGAAGATGGACTCTTGGAAAAAACGTTTCCGTGTTTACGTGCCTACCAACCTCGTCTATCATTTTTGGGCGTGTCAAATTATAATCGATTCGTTTAAAGCCAGCACTAGAACAACAAAAACGACGTACTCAAACACAGATGGCTAGTTAGTGTAAACCTGACACCGTGGCCCAACAATGTCAACTTAATTATGAGGAAGTTACAGCATCAGCGAGACACCGTGGCCCAACGATGTCAACTTAATTATGAGGAAGTTACAGCATCAGCGAGTATTTTTTATAAACGATCAAGAATCAAATAAAATGTAGCTGGCAATTACTTCAAGTGAAACAGATGTATTCAAAATAAGACACAGGTGTTGTGAAAGTCACAGCATTCCCTAACTCCCTATGTAGTGCTATGTACTTATTTAGCTTAGGGTGGCGTGCCACGACCTAATGCCGTACGTGCTTTGCATTTCGCCTAGATTAGCTGCATAAGCCGGGGGTGATGTGTATTTTAAAAAACTTTGTTTCAAAAAACAAGATAATGAGCTAACTAAACCAACACTTCACGTCAGGTAGGTCTAACATCTAGTATTCTCGTTTCAAATAAATCTATGGACACCATTCGCGGCATTCATATACGTTCATTATTGTAATTAATTTGATTCCTTCCTTGCATTGGAAGCTTTTTATAAGACTACTGCATATGCCAATGATACTTCTCTCTCGCTTTTAGTATTTGTCCTTTAAAGATCCAACAGAGTATTCACCTGTAGTTGTCGAATGTCGACACCGTAGGCAAAACTGACGAAAGATTTAGCTTCGATATATATGCAAGTAAAACAACTATCTCTGTGGGATCATTGCGCCGACATTGCCATCAGTAAGATACCTCGGCCTTTCGATTTCAAGATTCTGAATCACATGGAACAACCTCATGCCATCACAGTGATAATGCGGCGCCTCAGCAATCACGGAAAGCCAAGCAAAGCCATGCTGCTGACGTATAAAGTGCTTCTTTTTCCCATGTTATGCACCAACATCGGTATATGGGGAGTAATATACAAAAAAACACTACGTAGGGCGGAAATTATGCAGAAAAACGCTCCTAAAGTGTATCTCTGTACTTGACGCGTTCGAAACGTTTACATTTTCTTCCTTTACTAAATTATGTTTGGTCTTCGTTGTGCTCCCGGGTTCTAAAATATTAAAGTTTCTTATCGAGTTTATTTCAAAGCGAACAACCCACCGGGCGACTGCATTTAAGATAAATAACTCTAGCTGCCATGCTTTCTTTTAATGTCTTCCAGTCGTCTGAGTATCGTTCCCTTTCAGATTCGATCACTCACCTTCGCTAAGAAGTTTGCGTGCGATGTAAAAAAGTACCATCAATAATGCCACGAATCTCTATAATACCAATAATAATAGGCGTTGATATGTTTAGTGTACATGTATCTAAAGACTAGGTGGGCTTTGACCGTGCGTACTCATGTAGCACCGGAGATGCACAAGGTTTTTTTCGCCTAAACTGAACTCGCTTGAAAGTACTTTTATACGAGAACTTGAGCATTGTAAAATTTCCAGCCATTGTGGTTTGCGAATGAACATCAGTGAAATGGAATTGAAAAATTACAGTTTTTATTTTCTTTAAACCGCGAAATATTAATATCCTAAATAAATTATTGTTAAAATTTATCTCTCGAATTTAACTTTCTCTCTTCTAGTTATCGATCCAAGAGCCATATGCCTACGCTCGGTCATGCGTCCAAGACAACGAGCCGCTACCATCTAAAGACAGTGAAGTTCTCTATTGCAGCTTGATAACAGTTGAATACGAGTCTCCTCAAGGAGTAAAGCTGCTTTTGCTAGGCAAGCGTTAGATAAGTCAGTGAAGGAGGAGTCAGCATCAGACCGTAATGTGGCCGCAGGATTCGAACTCGAAGATGACAAGGGCAAACGTCGTTTATTTACTGTTTTTAAACACCATCGTTAGGTCATAGCTATTCGCACACGAAGCAGGTCGCCAACCTGGTTTCTTCAACGAGTAAAGTATCCGATGACACCATTTGGATAAATCTAGCAAAATCACCAAAGATCTTATCCGACGAGATCTACTATACAGAGTAATTTGTCTGGGATCATTAATAAACTCACCAAATAAAGCCCCATTACATCGATTAATAATAGGTCAGTCAAAGTAACCGACGAAATGTTCCAAAGGCCTTTCGAAGAACGAGGCATCCCGCCTCTGTCCGTTTCAGCTAAGGTTCCTGAATACGGACGTCGACAATAGCGTCGGCGACTCTGATTTGAATGCTATGAGAGTTTCAGCCAGCTATCCCAGATTATTTTTACCGAGCACATGTTCATCCAGAAAAGTCGAGTACTAGAGCCCGCAAAAATGAGAATCAAGGCGAGCACTCGTATTAAGAAATTGTTCGAAGATTCAAAAATGACTACATCATTATAAGTTATCAATAATACGCGAAGAAAGCTCAATGCGAGGCCTATTAACCATTAGGAAGCGTTTCGACCATGATACATACATAATCCAACTACTCAAAGGCTCATATATGCGTAATGGCCAATATATAGCTCACGTCGGCTAAATATTATGGTGTAATTAGTAGTACAACAGACATAAGAAACCTGGAGAAATTAACCATATCAGAAAAAAGTTTACTTAGCAGGATGCAAGGGACAGAATTCCAGAATCTGCAATCTACATGGTCTCAAGGAACCCTATACACATTTTGGTACGCCGCAGGTATCCGTGAATTTGGGTACCACACTACCCGAGGCAAAATCTCCCAAATCAGTTTAAAAATCGTCGCCTGTTCGAAAATCATTCGTTATTAAGTGTGTTCTGGCTACCAAGAGTCATTCGTGGTTTCGCTGCTTAAAACTATATCTCAACTGTCATGTGTTCCGAATGTCCTGCAATCCAGGCTAGCTCGATTCGGTCCAAACGCTGAACCATCCCGTACACGCTTCGACCTCCAATTCCTTACAACCATTGAGCGAGCTATAATGATACGAATCCTAATGTCAGCCCTGTAGGCAATCTTTCTGATCAGGTATCACATCTAAAAATCAATTAGCTATCGCCAAACTGATTGTTATGAGTGTTTTTATGTTTTTATCTACACTTCACCACTCACTATATATATCGTCTTTTATACGATTTTATCACTAAGTCGTCGAAGTTGGTTTCCTGTTACTGCTCCTCCCTGGACGTTTTGTTTAACAGCATTTTTCCTTTCAGTGTCTTCTCATTTACCTGCAACTCGTAACTGGCCTACTCAGTACTGTAAACGTACTCAGCTGCTATGTCTAGCCGTACGCTTGGCCAGCGCTCATTCAACCCTAGTCGAATGTGTTAAGAGTAGCCGCGAGTAGTGTGCGTGCCATGTTCGACGTTACTATCGGGGGGTCTTTGGCAGTTGTAGGGTAGCACCCACGAAATTGTACAACTGCCATCTTCCCAGTTTTTTCATTTAGAATCATGTTTTCTTGTTTCTTGCCGGGGGCAGGGAGTTCCTTTGTGTTCTTTTCGCCGAAAATACCTATAGTGTACGAGTCTCTTGAGTCGATTGACCGCAAATCGCTTCGTCTCCTTTCGGGTCGCCTGATACATTTGACGAATTTTCTATTTTTTTGCACCCCTAC
The DNA here is from genome assembly GCA_002081605.1 of Tropilaelaps mercedesae. Taxonomy (NCBI): domain Eukaryota; kingdom Metazoa; phylum Arthropoda; class Arachnida; order Mesostigmata; family Laelapidae; genus Tropilaelaps; species Tropilaelaps mercedesae. The sequence continues at coordinate 27,061 of MNPL01002747.1, forward strand.
TGTTGAAATAACTTGTGGTGCGCGGGATTTATATATATATATATATATATATATATACAGATCGGAAGATAAATGGATAAGTTCGTTTTTTAACATTCCTTAATTTGTAAATACTTCACATAACTACACAGTTTTTATAGTATTCATGAAATCAATAATGCAACAACATATTGCTATTTTTCCATTATTTATAAGCATGTGCGAGTAAGATGTTACTTCTGGAGGTAAGCGGCCATTATGGAGAAATCCTAATCAGGGGCCTATATTTTCTGTAGTTTCTGTAATTTTCTATAATTTCAGTCACAAAAAGGCTCCCACAGCATAACCAGAAACATGGACATCGAAACCTGTACGTAAAAGTAATCAAGTTACTCCTCACAAAATTCTTGAATATATGAGCAAAAAACTTGTCTCATGTACTAACACGAGATCCTGTGCATTATCGTACGATTGCAAGCTGATCCTATTTTTAGTTGACACCGTATTGACACCGTATGACACCGTATACGAATTGACACCGTAGACTACTGCATAAAGTTTGACATGGGCTTCTATGGGGCCTAAGCGATTTTTGATATGTATGTTTAGAAGTGTGCTATGGTTTATATTTTAGTAATTTCGAAGTTCTTCAAGTTTCGTATATATATATACACAACTACATATATGTATATATGTATATATACATATATATATATATACCTTAGCCCTCCGAAAATCAATGTTCCTTCATGGCTACCTCTCGCTGTAATTTACCTCTAATGGGGTAGCAAAACAGCTTCAAGGGATCCTTTATGATACTAGCTTGAGTACGGGCGATACATCTGTTACAACACTGGTTTGTGTTTTATCAAACCTAAGATGTTATGCCTCCAGAAAGGTCACTTGTAATGTATTTTAGTTGCATTAATATGTTTTGTTGCTAAAATTCTTATGGCTGATGTGAGACCTAGTGGTAACCTGGTCGAGCACAGAACGCTGTCAATCACCATAGTTGATTTCAATGACGTGCATTCTGAAGGACCTTTTACCAGCCAAATCTCTTCAGTGTAAAACGCTTGGAGCGATTCGTTAATAGACATAATTTTTTCGTTTCCTCCTATCAAAATTTTCTTTTGGCCAGTCCCAGTATCGAAATTGTCCATAGACAGGATCCAAAAATAATACGCCAACTTCACATTATTTATATTTTTGAGACAAATATACTTCGAAGTTTCCCGTCACTTCCTGTTAGAGACAGTACACTCCTTACATCATCCGTTAGGCCGTATAAGACGGACAGGTGTAAAATCCCCCACAATGGTACAAAGCCGGAAGCAAGGGCATAACGTTTCAGTCATAGTGGGCACCAAACGAAATCGAGTAAAGCTAGGCCGGCCTTTGCTATGAGTGAATGAGTGTATGAGGTAAAACCCATCTTCCCTCTTCAAAATAGAGAGTAAATATTTGAGGCGGATAAATATTAACGGACAGGACAAAAAGATTTACAATGGTAAGTCTGAATAGTAATAATAATAATAAATAATAATGCCTTCTTTATTTCACAAAGTTAGAAAAATCAAGGATAGACAATATAGCTGGCACAAGACTACACAAGTATTTAACAAGGGCCAAAGTTCCGCAAGATAACCAGATGGCTGAACGAATATAGCGGCAAGGATTGCGAACCGGTTGCCAAAGAATCAGCTGGTAACATTAAACGCCTACGCGAATTATGGATTTATGAAGGGAGGGTACACAATTAAGTGTAAAAATTCGTGTTTCGAACGTTGCGGGGTGGCCGCCTAAGGAAGCCCTTGCCAATTGGTTATGGAACGACTTTCTCCGACTGTCTTTTAAATGATAGCTTTTAGGCTATGTTTCTGCAATTCTTCGTCTAGGCTGTTAGTCAACGCTACTGGTCGATACGCCCTTCAGGTGTTTGAGCATATGCTCATTTTATTTTTCATAGTGGCTTGCTATTGAGCCGTGATTTTATGGTGTGTCAATAATTCCATTTACCCTGAGTGTCCATTTTTATATAAGTGGCCGAGTGGTTGCTGAAGTATACGGCCTAATTTTATCAGATCGCAAGAAAGGCGGCCTGTCGGTGTAACGCACCAACACGGCTTACCAAAAAAAATGTTCTTGCTCTGAACTTCTCACCGTAGAGCCTAGTAGTGTTGGTATCTCTGCATTACTTTATTAAGGTAAATTTGCTTTGGTTTAATAATTTTTTATGGCCAATGATGACTTCGGTCGAAATGTCAGACGTAATTACTGCAATTACTGAAATGTTAAGAATGAGGCTTTGTCAGACATAGCTAGCATGAATACATTTTTTGATGACACTTATATTTTCATATAAATTTTATTACATTACCATTAGCCGCAAGCAGTCGAAAAGTTGCGTCGTCACAATACGTGTACAAAATTACATTTTCCGCACATTGATTTCCGATTCGGTGAAGCTCCTGTATGTTTAACCAGGATTGCTTTACCAACATGAAATGTAGCTAACGATATTATCACAATTATTACATACGTTTGCTTTCACACTGGCTCTACAGAAAATTTTGCAGGAGGCTGGGCAAATGAATATATCCTGCGGAGTTCCATGTAACGTGGCATGCGTCCTGTCAAAAGAAAAACAATTTCTTACTAATAATATCGCGAATAGTTGTTATTCTAAATAATTCACGTTAGATGGTCTGTTGTTGGAGGTCTCATCTGCTTTATTTTGCTTCCCGACTTCGAAATACTTTTTATCAAAAAACAAAAACGCAAGGGCCAGCTAAATTGTGACCCTAAATCCGCACAGCTGCGACACCAATGTGGGACAGCAGAACTATTACACTAGCCCGGGATAACTTGAGATAAACTATTTTTTAAATTTTATTAGGCCTAATCAATAGCGCAGAACGAATTTCGCTGTAAATCATGGATTAGAAATTGAGAAGATTACTTAGAAGTGTCCACTGATTAAATATAAATTAATTAGATTAAAACTACTCGGAAATACTATCACTGATCAACTGAACTATTCTGGCTGTCCTCAAAACGTGATTGTAGGTTACGCTCATCAGGATCATGAATTTTTTCATTTCACGAGATTATAATAGAATCGAACGCGGGACTGTGCTGCGTATAGGGCAATAATATCCGCAAAAATGTACTTTGTTGTAATCACATAATGTCACAATGTTGGTTTCGTCGCGCAATATTGGTTTATATAATTGCTACTATTGACTACCCGAAAATGCATAGGAATCGGGGCGACACTTATGCATATAAATGTGTAGAAATCGGTAGAAGATTCTACGCAGTCAAAAAACATAGCTATGGTGTAGCTATGTGATGTATGTCGGATTACCCGAACAATATTGGCAGTGCAAGGCTATCCGTGCGAGTCGTCTGTTGAACCCGGAGAGCCTTTCGGCTTTCTAATGCTGTTAGGATCTTTGCCATTTCTTCCATAACCCAATCCTGGTAAACGATTACGTCGTTCACATTAGGAGTTCCACTTTGTTGTGCCTGTTTTCCTGGTGGAGGTCGTTTCTAGTTCTCCTATTTGTTGCTGTCATGACGCCCCCGGCGATAGAAACACAGATGTTACCAGTGAAAATGGAATGCTGCAGAGTGAGGCCTATTTGTTGGACATTCTTCACCTTGCAAATATTGAATGCCGCCAATCTAAACGGACGTCCGACGTACTTTTTTCTCCGGCCAAACATAATGCTCGACTTACAACGACCCCGTGTTTAGCAAATATGATGTTCTACCACACGAGGCTTAAACACCGCGATACGCACGTTTACAAAGATAATGTTTATTTGAGCAGAGAGCGTACTTATATCTTTGCATGATAAGGACATGATGTTTATTACGCCAAGCGTAGTCGTGATATAGTGCTCGTTTGGTTCAATTTAGCGCTGACCATCCTCAGCTTTGTACTACTATCTATTGATTTATTGTTTTATATTTTTGGTATTATGGGTGACAGATTTATCGTCAATTGTGTTATGCAGTGAGCATAGCAAAACTGAATTTTCGATATTTTATCTTCTGTAATTGCTACGTTTTACCAAGGGGTTGGATCAGGACGGCCAGGGTACGGTTCTCTTTACCCATAGGCTGTGTGAGCCGTGGCAAAAGCTGTTAGCGTGCTACCAAGTTACGCCAATAAATGATACGGCGGTTGAGAGATTACCCGGGCAGTGCCGCCTTTAACTAACCTATCCATCTATTCTCATCTTTTCTATCTGAATGCTGGGATATTTTTCTTCACACAGTTGTAATACACAATAGGGCATGGCTGAAGTAGCTCCGAACAATCATGCCGATAGGATAAATACGTAAAGGAATAAAAATCTGAAATAACTCATATTCTTAAACCAAGAATAAAAAGAAAAATAGCAAACCTTTGGCAAGAGTTCTGTTAGCTTGTCGGACTCCAACTTTTAAGTGGTGTAAGGTGGTATGTCTTCATCTGGCGTGAGATAATTGTTTCACTGTAAAATTCGTTAGTTAAATGACGTCTAGCCATCAAGCTGTGTTAACATGAGCACGTTCATCAGTGCGGTAAACATGCCAGTTATTTTGGCCCCTTTAGATGAGGTTTTTCAGCTTATTTCTCAACCAAGTCCATGTGCACCTAACCTCCGGCCAAATTCTGCATCGGCCAGGTAAATCAGGACCCACGGTTAACGACCGCAATTGTTAGCGTTGCTTATCAATATGGCGTACTGCAAAGTTGAGCAATTTTCGACCGATTTCGTCAGATTGGAGGACACAATTCGGTTTTGAATGTAGAACCTCCGGTTTTACATTCACCTTATTTGAAGAAATTAAATTTCATTACCTGGTAACTGAATCTTATCATTAAATTTACCTTCTTAAATTGCATTACCGATTAATTCTCCCAAATTCATGCAGACAAACATGGTTTCTTAGATTTAAATGGACACTAGATCACAGCCTGTGACAAGGGAGATCAGATCGCACATTGTTGGTCAATAACGAAGTGAAAATCAAGTGCCGTTAGCATGTAACTTCTCAAACCAGGTCATGCAAAGAATTTGATTTTGAAATATTTGATGTAAAACGTTTTACTTCAAAAAGAGCGTGCAGGCATTAAACTAAGTAGCTTACAGCAGCCTCTACACTAGTTCCTCGATGTCAAACCTAACTTTTAAGTGAATACATTGCCGACTGTGTATTTCCGAAGGTTTACGATATTTAAAGGAAGGACAGATGATTCGCTAATGACAACTTCCAGATCGGCGTTAGTACTCAACCATTCATTATTGTCTGTTCGTTCAATTATAGACCTCCGAAAATGAGCCCCCCGACTCTCCGATTACAACTCGGATGTGTGTAGTACAAAAACATAATAACCAAATGTGAACATGCGCCGCGGAGATGATGCGCTACGGAAAAGATGTCTATTACGTAGTAGAGGTAGCCCACCCGCTATGGATGACGCAACACTAACACCAAGTATATAAGAGCGCCGTCTGCTCAAATCAACAGTATGAGGTCAGTCATCGGTAGGCGGTACGTTGCTCAAGACCGCATTCATTAACAGACTTGTTTAGGTAAATTGTTGAACGTTCAGCGGCTCGCATTTTCTTCGATTGAGTTGATAAGGAGGAGGCGGTGGCGAATGATAACGACACAGAGATTGTCAATGGTCGTGAACGAATCGGGAGAGCTGTAGAGAAATTGTCCAGGACCGCCGTATTCACCATCATCAGCTCCGGGGAAGTAAAGTTCGTGCATTCACTGCAAGTGAGCGCCCAGGCTGGTGCACAATGGAAAATAAAGAGCCAAAACGGGAGGGCTCGGAAGATAAAAAGCTAACTAAATCGTCGGAATCGAGCCATTCGCTGATCCCATCGAGTTTAGTGACGGAAGAGCTGGACCAACTTCTTAAGGAACTTCGAGATTTTGTAACCAAGGAAGAGCCCCCGGGTGCCACAGGCGATGAAACGAAGGGGCAGTAAGTTAACAACATGGCAGAGGTAAATTAACGTCATGTAGTGTATTAGTCATTTGCCTATTCCGGCATATTGCTGTGTAATCGATGTACAACATGTGCGTCTTGTTAGTGGACAAAGAAGCCTGTGTTCGATGTTTATTCTCTGTGTGAAACAATTTGAGCACAAATAGTGGTATCTTAGTTGAGAGGCAGTTGTTAATTGTTATATTATTCGCTCAACAATTTCGGTAGGACTTATTCAGCAGTCCAAGTAATTAAAGACTTATCAATGTTGTGTTCAAGGAAGTGGTTGAATTTAATTTAATAGAATAAAAACCGACGAAAAATTCAAGCTTAAGACTCGGCCGATTTGCAGTAATACATGGAGCAGACATGGAGTAAAATGCCTAAATTGGTCGGGAATAGATTTTAGATTTGTTTTTCTGAAGTATATGGTGTCGTGTACAATGACCTGAGATTTTCAAGATGATTGTTCCTGATAGAACTGCGTTCGAAGCTTTCGAGTTGAAATTTTTAATATCTGTAAGGGCTTTCCTTGTGTTAAAACGAATGCTGAAATCAAAGCAATACAAGATTATTCATGCTCTAGAAATTTGTTTACTGGCTTTCTACGCAGACCCAGTGGGTTTGAAATGAGCCTTTTTCAACATTAACAACAATTGTTCGTCCTTTTTGGTTTCTACGTGATTTCCACATGTGTGTAGTGTAAATCGCAACAAAGCCTTCATATAGTTATAAACAAATATTTTACCTCAAAAAATGTATTTGTGAAAAATGCTAAAAATACGAAAGTATTTGTACGCTCACCCTCCAAAAGGAAGTAATGACACGAAGTAACGAACTTGGTGCACAAAAGCCCACCATTTGATTAAAATGCAACAGCAATTACTAGTTAATACTCATGTAAAAATTTTTGTAGTGTGCGAACAAAGCCAACGTATGGTTGTCATGATAATATACATGTTAAATTACTGGTGGCCCCTCCGGTTCAGTGTTCTAACAACTTCATCGTCATACTAAAGGACGATATAGATCGTCTCTTTTTCGAAGAGAAAATAGGCAAACGTTCGAACATCTCTTTTATATACATAAGTCTCGTGTGGAGTGCAACTTCGTTTTTTTAAATGGTTCTTAGAAGCGATTCGAGAGCCCTAACCGATAGTGTAATGCATTCATCGATGGTGTTCAATAAACATGTCTGTAAATTTATTTGCGAAGTGAGCTACCAGATGCAAGATTTCAGAGAGGAACCGAATAGCATTTTAAACAAACTTATTCTGTTCGTTATTTTCAATTGTTTGTTCGCAGTACTTTCAAGGCTCTGCTTTATATCACGTCGACACATCATGACATGAATCGCTCATTTCCGTGCATCGAATTTGTGCAGTCGTTTTGAGCGGAGAAGTTGGTAGCATGGCTCCATGTCGTGGCAGCATAGCGGGGGGGACGGATATCAGATGAAAAATCGCGGTTGGAGGAAGCCGTCGGTTACAGCTTTTCTAGTTCAGTAGCTGCTTTAGCTAACTAAGGCGCAAAAACCTACTTCAGTCAGGGGAGTCAACATACCGGTAGGCTTTGTTGGTATCATTACTATTACACATAGTTGCATATTACACTACTACACGTAGCGGTGGATCAGCAGTTGCTGGGTCAACCATCAACTGTGTTTTCTTTAACGAGGACCTCTTGGCCGCAAAAAATAAGCGGTCTTCGTCACAATCAATGACCGAGTCATTGACTGTTAGTGGACACGCCAACGTCTGCACAGGAATGTAACCGAACGATACAATATTGGCGAAGGCGATTATCTATTAGGTTTGATGGATATACTAAAATGCAGCGTTTATTAAGCGTACGCCAAACGGATCTTGTAACCTTAACATATATATAAACCACGAGAGCGGGGAGCCCGGCTATTTTGTTGTGATAATCACTGTCCCTATTCTAGTTGGCCTGACTCACTATTTTTCTGCCAAATAGAATGTGGACCATGTACGGCATGGTCTATGTAAAGATATTTAGCAGTATTTAGTGAGCAATATCCAGTGTTTATGCAGGAGAACTTGTACGACGATAATTGTGGGCGGTGCAGCGTGGATTTACCCAAAATATTTTTCGATGCCAGTCACCGTGGAGACACGAAAAAATGGTGCAAATGAGGTATGGAAATTCCATATGAAACCTATGCTGCTGTTAAATGGGCCTGCTACTTCTTAGAAAACACTTCTTTCAAATAACATGTTGCTTCAAAGTGGCTGACACTTAATTTTTCTATTCGGGTAGCGTACGCCGTATTTTTCCAATTGCTAGCTGTCAAAACAAATTATTTAAAAAGAGGTACTGCTTGTGCTAGCTTTTGAACGTGTTTCTGTACACTAAGGTAGCCGTCTAAGCCATAACAAGGTTTTATATAAAGAAATATCAAATCGAATTTTCACGTCAAGCCATGGATCAAGTCTTATGGTGTTCGATTTTAGTGAATAGAAATTTACACAATAGGGGAGAATTTGGAGTCGCCCAACGCCTGTGGAATCAATGTAATATTTGATAGGTTGTTTATGTTCTTCGAGCGGTTCGGTGTGTGAATGCGCATCGACAATGACTTTTCAAGAAGCATCCGCGGAACTTCAGCCAGCTCGGACCTCCCATCTAGAGAATTAAATTGTTATAGCTCGATGACAAAGAGACCCACACCACATGGGCACTCCGTACCAATGAACGCCCAACATTCTGAATTGACTATGATTGTATTCAATAGATGTACCTGCAGATCCAGCGTTCTCCTCTCCGTGTTTTCCTAGCTGCGACAATTAGCAACCCATTTTTTGGCTAAAAAATAATTCGAAACGAAGGTCTTTGCTGTACCTACTGAAACAATTGTAAAACGGCTGCTTTCATAACGCGGGCTTTATTACTGTGTGCAGTTTGCTTTGCTCGTAGCATGCCTTCGTGGGCATGGTCATGTGCAATTTTAAATAGCCATTTCCTCAATTATGTGGGCAATACAATTGTTTCTGCTCTTATTAACACTCCATCAGCTACAGCTAGCTCATATACTACAAACGCTGACATGTTTTCTAAGCCAGATTCAGAGTACTTGACGATTACGGTACGGCAGTTTCATATTAGAAGGATTGTCAGAACAATTGTCAAGGCGGTAAAGTTGAATTTGTACAGGAAAGGCTTGCACAATAGCTTGTTTTAATATTCTCAACGTTCCTCACTATTCTTTTTCCTAATTACGTTCCTATTTTTGGTGGCATTGGTGGATTCCACAAAAGTCCTAATTGGCTTTACACTGTTACTAACTATTTAGCGTATTCACACATGTTCACGAATTATATTTCCGTAAATACTAGAACATATTTATCATTTAATATCTCTACGTCTCCACTTTTTGTTAAAATCATGTGTTGCTCCTTGGAGCTTGCATAGACTAATATATCAAAACTCCTTTTTGCTGCACCAGTGAGCACACCTCGTCTCCTTGGAACTAAGAAACTGATGCCAGGCTGAATCACGCTCTTTTGTACTGAACGAAATAAACCCCAGAGTGTTAAATGCTATTAGATCCCTATACACCATCACCAAATCCACTCGTTGATATTGTGACATGGCAGCCAGCTCTGAAAACCAGGTCGAACCTCTAACCAAACCCACGTATCTTCTAAATGAGGAAGTGGAAAACTATTTTATATTATTGTTTTATTTCGCCTATCTCACACACAACCCTATCTTCTCATCTCCTTTCGCGCCTACGACGTACGTCGATATCCAATCTAATGCTGTTATTAGGTTAATAGTCCCTTGGAGGAAAACGTCGCACGTTCAAAAGCATGCGTTCTGCTGCAACAGTCATAATTGCACCATCTGTGATAATATTACTATACACCTACTCATTTAAGCCATTACAATTGTTGATGCTAACTCGGTGCTATGCAGATACGGTTATAACGGCGTTAGCAAAAATACGTTCTTATTTTCAACAATATACATAAAATACGTGTAAATTCTGAATAAATATCATACAAAATTATCACAACGTACCACAGAGATCGCACGACGTCCCACAATGGTTCCACGAACATGTCGCAAAGGAACATATCTCCAAGAGCACACCAAGAAAAAACCATGCATGTCTTTTATAGACACCACAAAAGTAATAAATAGCCTCATCAAAGGTGTAACAAACATATCAAATAAGCACCCTAACACTGCTACACGGCTAATATACAGACCTCAAGATTTCCACGCAGGTGCCAATGAAATATTAAATATATAAAAAATCACAAACTTCCCCCCAAAGCACACCCCGAAACACGTGTATTAAGAACCACAATTCACTACCAGTTTAACAAAAATGGTTGAGAACGGAAGAAGTCGTGGCACATTCTTCAACTATTCCTCTACGTAACGTTTTCGTTGGCATTCTACTTAGAGCGGAATGGCTGGGAAGCATATTCTGCTGTAATGATACAGTCCACGTTGACGTTGTACATGAGAGGATGTAAATGCCATTTTTAAAAATGGTAGTTTTAAATGTGAAATATAAATTTTGCAACTATTAAAGCCTATTAAAATGCTTCCTTATTAACAGTAGTCAAGGCTGGATTGCACCTGGCTTTATTCTACCCGTATTTGGTCTTGACTGTCTCATTAAAATGTTAATTCTCAAATAAATTATACTAATAATTTATTTTTATCACTCGAAATCTTCATTGTCAAAGCTGTTAACTGTATAGCTCTACCCACTGCACTCACTGAAAAGGGGTCCAGGGCCGTGCCTGGAACTAGGCTCTTGCTTTTAAGAAAAAATAGGTTGACAATATATGTACATGGAAAATAACGCAACACTGAGGGACCCCTAAAAGCCATGAATGAGAGTAGCTAAACTTATAATTGATCTTCATATAAGAAGATCGCTAGTCAGATAGCTACAAATCTGCGACAGTGACGCATAATTTTTTAAGACCTAGAATGGTCGGTTATGTAAAACACTTTGGGAGAAATCCAAGTGACGCAATGAAGTGTCTTCTTCTCATTAATATGTATGACCCAATATTGCTTTTAAATGATCGAATATAGCTGGGGTAACAACCGAATGAAGCAAACATCTACAATGATGTTGTAAAGTCGTAGGCTAGATCAAAGGTTAAGAAAAAATCAAGCAAGTGGCCACATAAATTTCCAGGCAGGCCTTTACCTACCTTATATTCGAAATAGTTAAAGATCTATTTGAAAGCTAATATCTAGAGAACGTGTCTTCATCACTCTAAATATACAGTACTAATACCGATTAATCTATCTGAAGAAGTTTAATATTGTCTCTAATAATAAAATCGCTTCTAATTATAAGTGTGCTAATGATTCGAAAACGGTCACGTCTGCTACAGACGTGACGTAACAGGTCAGTTAAGGAACCCTATACACATGCTCCTCACTCGAACTAGTGAAAACGTAAAAAGAGCTTACAACAAAGCTTAAGCAGTGGTTCATTCTAAAAAATACGGCATGGACGACGCCATCCGCTTTATAGTCCACAAGACTGCCAACCACGCACCGCCGCCTTCCACTAAAGCGATATCGTAGCCTTATCTCCGAAAGACCTGGCTGGCCATTTCCGAGAAAAGTTATCTTGCCGGAATGCTCCACAACCTTCGTAACCATCTACATAAGCGGAAGACTTTAGAAAAGAAAAAAAATATGAGAAAAAGAGAAAAAAGGCGATTGAGTTGATCTTGGTGTATGTAATATTTTGGATCTGCTTTAAAAGAACATCCTGTGAAAAAATTTTCATTACACATCAGTTTAAATTATGAATTAAAACACGCTCCAGAGCCGTCGAGACAGTTGAACTTTTAAGTTCAACTGAACTTTTAAGTTTAAGATTTCTCGGTCGCTTGATTTCTAATATTAAGGATGTTCGTTGGTCTCCATGATCTAATGATTAAACAACCCTAGCTTTTCACACCAACGGCAATTTGCAAACAAAAGTTTACTCTAGCAATCCGACGACCATTGATGAATTTATAATTAACATTAGAGAGTACTTTAGTCATATCAAAAATCATCGATACGAAGCTTTGATTCAAAATCGGTTACAGTACATCAATACCTTACGAAGTTCTAATGGACATACTTTCAACATTAACATAGTTAACAGAAGAATGTATTCAGTCCAAATACTCCTTGTAAAGGCGAATTATAATGCTTTAAAATTGAGCGAAAGCGGCAAGGACGAAAGGTTTCCACTCTGGTTATATTGATGTCCTTTTTGGGACTCTTCGTGGATTGGAAATATATGCTATATAAATGGTTAATTACTTGTAATGTCATTAAGGTCTTTGTCTAGAGACGGCTGTCAGATGTATTTTCGGCTAGAGCTTGCACCTCTGCTTTACCAACGTGTCTAAATATAATTCTTGTAGTAAGAATTTTTTGCGCTCTCTCGGAAGAGTATATTCTCTTTTTCTCTGACGATAACCTCGTTTATTAAGAGAATTCAAGGAATTATATTTTTAGGTAAAACTGCCGTTTGCTGTGATTGATTTTGCAAACGTATGAAATGTCTTCGAAATCTACAGCTATGAAGGTGAGAACAGCTTTGTGTAAAGCAAAAATATAAAAAGGGTTTGTTGTTCGCGATCAAAAGCGATATATCACCATATAGACATATCATTTAATTTCTCTTACCCGGATCAGTGAAGTTCCTTTTCATATTGTGCATAACATTGTCATGCTTTGCTAAGTATTCGAAAATGAAAAATTAGATTTTCGGTGATTTCATAATATCTAGACTTTTTCAGTCATCTATGACGCGATGGCATTTTTGTCGGAAGATAACTCGCTTTGCCGTAACACGGTTTTGGTGTCCCTTTGGAGCTGATACTTATTACAAATGGATTAGGTAGTATTCATTTTATTTTTCAGTCGCCCTTTTATACTTTGAAGTAAGTCACATACCTCTGTAGTTGAGAGATTCACAAGTTGTACATTTTAAGAACCTGAGCTGTGTATATTTAAGTCTGGGGCAACCGCTGTCTGATAACGTCGGTGGTTTTGGCTTGTCCATCAGATCTAGCTTTAGGAGCCTTCCACCTCCTTTTCTGGGCCTTCACAGTTACATAAGGGCTTGGTTTGACCAGCTCATCGCTTGCCATGATAATTCGGTAGCAGTAGGGTTAAGTATTTTATAGGAAGATAAAGGGTCTGAAAATGTATTTAATGCATCGTGGATACCTTTTCCCCAATGGTGATCTCCATTGTAATACTTCCAGAGGGTTTATTTTTTACGTTCAATTTCTGCTCCAAGGCTGTCTCTGGATGACTTTTCGATAAAAAAATCGAAAAAGTTTCTGTCCCCGGAAAAAAAGATTAGTCTCTAGACAGTCGCAAAAGAAGCGCGACGTTACTATGAATTAGTTTATAGAAGCATGAAGGCAAAACTTTTTCGGGTTACCGGAGGTTTTCACATGATTAACGAGCAGCCTTCCATCCACCCTATAAAGTCTGGTGTGGCCTACGTTAGCGGATGACGATGTTGGTCGATCCTATAGCACTACCGTGATATCTTACATTAATTAGCGGGACCTTTATCTTTTGCAACAAGACCTTTATGAGGCGAAGTTGAAGTTCGTTTGCTAGAAATCTACAATTTTTCAGAAGCACCTTTTTGCAACAATGTCGTTACAGTTTGCTGAGGTTCTTGCCGAATCAGTAGACATTTAAGTCGACTTTGATATAAGTAAAGGATGGGATATTTCTCATAGCTGATACTATGCTTTCACGCTTTGCTTTTTTGTATTCTTTGGATGTAGGTGAAGTACAAGCTTCTCGTCAGCAGTTAAACGTAAATGCATTGTGAAGAACTTGTTCTACAAGAGGGATATCTTCATCACGTCCGTATATTGCTGACATGTCCCTGTATAATAGTCATATATAGTGAGTCACTGATTATAGTTACCGAACATGGAACCGCTATTCAACGATTTCCTTTGAGAGTTCTAATTTCGCTTATTCTTCATTAACACTTACTAGGTTAATTATGAAGTAAAGGGGCCTTTTCATCTTTCAGTGAATATCTTCCATTTTGTAAGTCATATTTACTTATTCTGGAATACAACACGTACCGATGAAGGTTCTTAACGCCGATTCCATACTTGTAACAGTCGCGACTTTGAGACCTTTACAGGAGCAAAAAGTCTGGGAGCATACCATAACCGAATATAGGCACGCCGTCGTTTATGAAGTCCTTGAGATGCAATAACACTGCCTGATAATGAATAATATTCATTTCTGACTATTTCATGATCATGTATCACATTCTTATTGTAACTTAATTTAAATAAGGTACATTATTGGGTCATGAATTAAGAACATACACAATCTTCCATGAACTAGTTAATATTCATTTAGTTGATTTCTTGTGAATTTTGTCTTAAATAGTTAGATGCCTCGGTTAGATATCTCTGTATCGGATAGCACGGTAGCCAATCGAAACAAAATGATAGGAATCAGCATTGTCGGAGTTTCAATACAACTCTAAATACAAAGATGGCCTCGAGTTTCACGGCCTGCAGTCTCTGCCGGAAGTGCTCGAGCATTTAGAATACTGTATGAAGAAAACACGACATTGTTGTTTCTTTTTACACCTCGAGTCATGAGGGGCCTCAAGTAGGACAAATTTTCATTAAAATTACGTAATTTTTCACCAGGCAAAGTTACATTTGGGAAAAAACCTAATGCTGTTATTATGAAATTAAGTAAACTAATATGTCAACGAACTGGAAGTAAATTGCAATATCTCACGTTCTCGATTATATATATTAGAACAATTATATGAACGTTGAACGGAGGTTTTGTTTGACTAAAAATTTCAGAGTTCAATTTAAATAGTGCATACTATCTGCGTCATTATATTGTTCAGGTTTATATCGTAGCAGAGATGTCCAGTAAAGAATGTGGAAATTAACCCACTAACACCCGCATTGGAGTCAATACTGGGGACGTACTAGGTCCCTACTAATTAGGCAACCTTCGAAAAAAATTTATATTTTGACTTGCTTATTATCAGAATCTTTTAATGCAATTTAACTATCCCTATCACCCTATCACCGTAGCATATGATGTTTGACCTTTACTGTGGTTAAATGAGCTTCTAATTCGTTTTCCTCCTCTCCCTGACCGCAAATCACCCACCCCAGGTCGAAGTTGTCAGTCGCCAATTGTATTTCTCGTTCTAATGGTGGCGTTGTTAGTATTGCAGTAAACTACGAACTTGACTCGGTCATTTGTTACAACTTTAGCAAATTTTTCGCGCATTCATATGCGTGAATAGTTGCTTACCATTATTGCTTTCGGAGCTTCCCGGAGCTGACACTAAGCGACACTGTCAGTGATTACAGGAGCGAGACTGTTGATTGGCTCTAAGGTCTTTCGTCCACACTGCTCGGTGATTTAGGTCACGTCGTCCATTTCATCTTCAACGGAGGATCTGTTCAATTTCCAAGTCACGTATCCGTTCGCTAGTTCTCTTAATTTTCCCGACACGCCCAGTGGCTGAGCTACTAGTGCTCGAATTACGTCTGCCAGTATAATTATTGGTTGGAAGCATTTCGTGACCCAGCGAGGAATGGTCTATTTATAATGGTCGATATTACGCAGGTCGCGATAAGGCGACAATTTATGGGATGAGTGGCTGCCGTTGTTGGTAAACAAAGCCATCGACCGCGCAAGTGGAATTTTGTGATGTCTTGTTGATTGCCGACTACGGACTAGACTACAGTGTTGAGTGTTTCCCGTTGGTAAAGTCCCTCGGGCGAGACGATTCATTCGGGCGGAGAAAGCAATTTGTCAACCTGTCCCAGAGACGACCAGAGAAGAAAGAAAAGCTACGTGGGCCAGGGACGGCAGGACGCCCGTTAAATATTTGCCGACGGGGAATAGGTGTATTTATACAAGGGATCGGGCAGATATGCAGGGGGTGGTGCTACCCCACGCGGGGGAAAACGATCTAGACGCTACTGGGTTTAGGACGTCTCCGCCGGGTCAAGAGTTTTTGGATGGGGTGACCGTTGGGTCTTCTGGGTCCGAGGACGTTGAAGGAAGACGATGATGATCTCGACACAATCGCGGTTATTATTATTGGATGCTGGAGACGCTCCTGGCGGAGAGACAAAGGACAGCACTTTTCTAATTACCGTCACTCAATGGAGGAGGGGCCAAAGGAGACGGACATAAGCAGAGTCTTGTTTGTTGCAAGAGGGGGGACTTCCTCGTCGCCAAAAGCTCTAAAAAGAGAATTCTGGGCCTGCCAGAGAAATTAACCCAGGCGGTTAACAGAACGAGGAACTCTGTATGTTTAAAAGTAACCAGGTAGCCTCCAATAAAAAGCTAAAGTAAAAAAACGGCTGGGAACAGCTAGGCATTAGCAGAGACTCCGCCGGGTATCATCGGCCGCTCCGAGGACACCATGATCGAGGTCTTCAAAGGACACCATGATCGAGGTCTCCAAGTGCACCGACGACAAGGAGGTAACTCAGCCGGCCTCCGGGTGAAAGAAAAAGTGATGGGTGATGGAATATTGGATAGGGAGAAAGAAAAAAGGGAGCTGAGCTCATTGCGGCAAGGGATAGGGACTAACTCAAGACATCTACTCTAAATAGGGTGATGGGATTGATGAACTCAGAGTAAAACTTAAATTAAGAGAAGGGGGCTGTTGAGGGTAGGGAAATCGGTGAATCTGTGGGGAATGTCCATCGATGCAGACTCAGATCCGGGAACATCCGGGATTACAGGAAACAGGAGGCGAACTTAAAGATCCTGGGAAATTTTCAGGCACTCTACGAAGAAGGCGCTCATGGAGAAGAGAAAGAAGAAAGACAGACAGCCGCTAAAATCAAAGAAGACAAAGGGGCGATCGGCTCGGCCAGTAAGGCACAGGTGAAGGATCTATTGTCAGCCCGGTCGATAAAACTGTTTAGAGCCGAGAGAATCACTGACAACGACGTTTCCTTCCAGAAAGCAAAAGGTGCTGTAATTAAGGACAGGTCAGAGAGGTAATAGAGTTTATCTGGGATTTTCTCTTCTATTAGGAGATTAGTGCACCCGAACACGTATGAATCAGAGCATGAAACGATTGGAGAAGGCGAAGACTAACATACACTTTTCTTAGCCAAGGTTAGGCACACGGATAGGCCAATGGACCTCGACACCCACAAGATAATAACTACTGTTAATATTAGTGGAAAAGGGGCATAGAGAATCGACCGTCCCCCCCGTGTACTTCTCCAATTGAGCTCAAGAGGGTCAACACCGGAAGAGGGTCAGAACCTATAAGGTTATTCACTGAAACCGGACATATAGAAGGAAGTAATGTGACGAAACACGTAGAGAGCACCATTAGCGTAGAAGTATGAGACGGATAAACTTGCCAAAATTATTAAGGGGTGAGGGAACACGACACGCTAGGGAATTTAGAAGCTAAAGTTGAAACCGTGACAAAAAAGGGAGGGGACGTAGTCATACACCTTACAGAAGACGTTGAGAGCGAAAATTGCGAAGAAAGTCCGGGAAAACGGCGGAGTCTCTCACAGTACACCACAAAGTGGGAAATATTAAAATCGATCTGGGCATTTGGGCGGTTGACCTTGGCTAAATGAGAGAGAAAGACAAAGAGAGGATAGGAGATTTCTCACTGAATAAGTTGGGGGATCTCAGTGCAACGGAAATATCAGAACCTAAGGTTGCTAGGCTACAGGTCTGGTTCGCTTTCGTCACGAGTAAACGGGCGATGGCTTGCGCCTTGGCAGCCACAAAGTCGTAAAAATGGACTAGGGAAATGTTAGGAAGTGGATCAGTCTTATCATTTATTTCAGGTGTAATCAGGTTGGACATAGGACAACGACGTGGTCCTCCCCGGGAACCGGGTCAAGACAATGCTTCTGATGCGACGAGGTCTGCCGAGCGGCAGCTCCTCGTTGCTTAACGTGTGGTGTTGAAGAACACCGAATAAACAGGATGTCCTGTCTGAAGTACAGAGTGGCCGCATCAGCCGCTGCGGAGCCATCACGGGGTGCGACCCTCGGCTCGGCAGAACTGGCTATTGCAGTCTCAGCGGGAGCAGGAAAGAGGATTCTGGTAGCGGGGGAACTTGTGCGCCTAATGCAGGATGGGGAGAAATATGCACTACACTTGGAGGAAGAGTTTTAGAGGCTGGATGCTTTAGAGATGGATTGCTGGCAACCACCTCCCAGTGATTAACAATAGACAGGACCCAACATTTGATAAACGAGGCTAGAAGACCTGCTTAGATCTGACGATGGTTGGAATAGAATAACCAGGGTGGTCGACCGGATGGAAGGTTTTAAATAAGAAATCACTCAACGATCGTTAGTATGTCGCTTTTTTGATTCGAAGCTATCGCGAAGCCGATGCTCCTGCGTAGCACGACATATGTAGAAGCGGTGACGAAGTGATTGAAACGTACAGGGAAATTTTGGAGGTGGCAGGGTGTGTAAAGCTCTTGGTCAATCAGTGGCCAAAAGTCTTCGCGATTCTGGCCAACCAGCTGGTTGCGGTGGACCGATATACGGCAATATGAAAACCCCTGTTGCTGGTCCTAATTTCGAAACTGGGGGAAACAGAGATGGTTTCTTACCGCCTTCTATGTTTGTTTTACACAGTGGGCAAAGTCTTCGAAAACGTCTTGGTCGGATGATTAATTGACGAGAGAGAAGCGAAGAACGTTCTATCCGAGTCGTAACACGGCTTTCTTAGGGGTAGACAAGATGACGTGAAATTGAAAACCAAGGTGAATCGTGACCGCGCCAGATCGGCACCGAAGACGCTGGCGATTAGGGTGAGCTAATCGTACAGAATTGCCCATAACACCGTCTTGGCCAAGACGGTGCCATGTGATTCACTGAACAAAGAGCGTAGCTCTGCTCCTTCGACGGTCAGCTGGATCCGACAGCGACGAGAGATGCCACGCTCAACAAGTAGCAGAATAAATAGTCGACCAGAGAACCTTCAAAGGACATTAAGGGCACCTGGTCAACAGCGGCGAGCCAACCTATGAGGCAACCCAGGTCCTTACGGGCCCTGGACAGTTCCAGAACTATATAGTGTCGATTGGGATATCTGACACTAATAGGTGAATCTTGTGCAAGACTGGACGGACAAATGTTGTTGAGCGTGCGGTTTTGCGTTGAGGCAAAAGGAACTGGCACAGAAGGGTTGCCTCGGCCAGCATCGGTGACAGAGGTGCTAGACCACACGATGACTCTGCTGAGAGTCTTACAGAATGGAATACGATGGCGCTATCGTGAAACATAAGGTGGCACTAGAAAAGACTGGGCGGGTCAGTGTTGGAACAACGCGGGGTTTTTGTCGATTTGTGCGACACTAGTTACCGAATGGTTGCAGTAACGCGTGAGTGCTATCAGTATTATCTGGAACCTCCATTAATAAAAGACCCGCGTTGCTCTTTCTCTGTGAGGTAGTCGATGTAGCATTTTTATTATTCAAGCCGTCGTATTTTATGCCACCAAATCGATTTTTGCCAATTTCAAAAAGTAGTCTATGCATTTTCTAGTAAGGTATTTCCATAATTCATACGTGAACGGTGTACGTTGTATTGTTGCCGTGGTCGCTATCGCTATTTTATTGTGTTGTGCGCGGGCCATACAATTTCTATACGACGAATCTTTTTAAAACCGCGATTGTATTTTAATGTAGAAACGAGCTTAGATGGAAACCCCTCACGTAAACGCTTTTCGCTAATTTTTGGTTAATGAGTCGTGACTGCATCATTTGTGACAGTAAGGCTGTGCACCATCTCAGGCAATTGAAATGGCTGAATCTAAATCGGCACTATGCGAATGTCGCTATTATGGTGCCGGCAAAGTACATTCCTATTCTCAACAATATACATACAATCGTTACATAAAGGTAAAATAATTATATCCAAGCTCGCTCTTGAAGTCATGCTATAGGACTCGCTTGACAATTGCCCATATGAAACAAAGCCAGACCATTCTAGAAAGGTCATTCCCATGTAATTCATTCAAATAAATTAAAAAGCGAACGAAAATTATGTGAGGACCTAAAATAACGTTTGTAAAAGTGTATACAATTTTTCCGCGGATAGGGATAGCTTCGTATCCTTGAGTCGCTCAAGATGTAACGCTTTTTTGTTTACTATATTATTACTTTTAATAGAATTGAATGGGGATGCTCGGCAAATAGAAATCCAGCTTGAAGCGAAAAAGCAATACTATTTGGATCTACAATTTGCAGCTATGAAATGGTGTTAAAGCGACGGCTTAATGTTGTTTTCGATGTTTGTAGTTAGGGGCCTCCTGTAACCTATGTGGTAGCGTTATGGTGTTCTCGCAAGGCGGCGTGCGAAGTTGACGTACACTTATGACATATTATGCTTTATTTCTAATATGCTGCGGAATCTTTGTGGTACGTTATGGTACCAAAAAGTTATCACACAAATTCCTCAAAGGTTCCACGTTTGTTCCAATAAAGAAGACGCGTGCGCGTAACAAAAATTGTTCACAACAGCACGCGCTTCAATACGTACGTCAAAAGCTGCACTGAACTGTCATTCTCATGTTAGTGGATAAAGAGCGTACTCGTAATACATTCTTCAAAACCACTTCCCTTCGTAATATGTTTAATTCAGTCCTACTTTTTAATTACATTCTTCGTGACCATTCCACCCTAACGCATCCAGCTGTAATATATATATATATATATATATATATAT
>MNPL01002748.1:0-20754 GCA_002081605.1 Tropilaelaps mercedesae
TATATATATATATATATATATATATATATAGTACAGGCCCGTGGGCAGGAAGCCGAACACCCATATCATACCCGGCGCCCTAGGCCAACAACTGTACTATGATTTTATATATATAAATATGTATACAAATGTATATAAAACCATAGTACAGGCCCGTGGGCATAAGGAAACGAAACACCTATATCATACCCCACGCCCTGGGCCAACCATTGTACTAAGAAGTTTTCACTTATTGCCTAGTAAATCCAAACTTGACGGCAACGGGCGGCTAAGTTCGTCCTCCATTACTTTGTCGGTGCCGTTGTGTGGCACCTCGCAGGTGCAAAACAGACACCGAAGAAAAACGACCGCGAAAAAAAGGGTGAGGTCAGGTTATAGCAAACCGGCGGTCGCCTTTTAATAGACAGCTTATAGTCAACATTGACAACAAAAAAATCCATAGCACAAAACAAGAAGGTCATTGAGGATGTAGGTTGTGACTGCGATGTCACAATATACTATCTATCTAGCCCATACGCCCACAAATGGGCTAGAGCAGTCGACCGAAATGTGTAAATATTCACACCTGCTAATGTTCGTACCATCCAAAGAACGAATTGCTGGTGAAGAAGTGGTCAGGTGTTGTGATGAATAGGGGTGAGAAAATAAAGGATCGTTGTACTTTACTGTCAATCACTAGTTTTTCGATTTTTCTCCCCGTCCAATGTTAAAAACCTAACTACGCTACGCTAGTTGGGTTTCGGCCCTCTTAACCGTGATTCATTTCAGATTTGGCATTCACCTCCGACAGTGAGATAGAGCCGCTAAGTCGGCCGATGTTTTTGTCAAAGAATAACAAATCCCGCGCATACGCCGACGCATGGGCTGGTTCCGATTTTGCTATGGTATGATGTTCTGTTGCTGAACGCGGGCCATCTCTCGCGTACTGATCGCCCGTGCTTTTCGTAAATAGAAGACGGCTTTGCGGTTTGCTAGCAGTCTGAGTGTTGCAGTCGGAACCTCAAGCTGAAGGCTGCATACGGTTGTAGGAGTGCTTGCCGGTTTACTATCAGAGCAACAAAAACATCATTGAATTTTCAATGCTACGGGGCCGTTTAGGACGTAGTAGCTCCGCTAGGTATCTTGTTAGGCCTCGTACCAACGTACGACGACACTTATAGCGAAGTGCGGGTACGCGACGAACTCCCTACGTCAGCGCTTTCAAATTCTACTTGTCCTTGCAATGTACATCCTTACGTCCTTAGCTGGCTTGATCTGGCGGCTGAATCAGCTGTCGGCTGAGCCAGCTGCGGCATGCACTAAAGCCTTAGAAAACGATAATCTGTCTGACAGTCCGTATTGTCCTTGACTTAAGGACCAAATTGTGCGGCTTGGTGAGTAGGTCGAGTATACAGGAAATCTTCGGGTATTCGGGGGGGCAAATCAACTTTGTATGTTAAATGTTGGCTGATGGTCAGCCCTAAAGTATTAGAATCAAGTCAACTTTATACGCGCCTCCGTCGACGTTACCTGGTTAAGTGATTGGTAGCTAGGATGGTGGCTGAAGTTACGAAAAGGAATAAGTCAACCGCAAAGAGTGTATTATTCATTTATCCAACCATAAAGCGCAGTTCTGCATTACTGTCTTCACCGTCCACACGTGCAGTACCCGATACTTAATCATGAATGAAACAAACGTGTCTTCGCTAGAATCGCTCCTCAATTTAGCTGTAGCACGTGCCTATAGTAGCAATACAGTAGGCAATGCGGCGTGCATAGACACGACGGGATTGCCTATGAAAGCCATGTATTTTTGCCATGTCACTAACTAAAACGATTCTTAGTTCGTTCGCCCACCAGCAGACCCCACGCATCCAGAACTTGACGTATGCAAGTCCTCTTGAGTGTAAGTATGACAAATGAATGGTTCAAACATGGTTTGTAAAATATACATACGTAAACAGCTATCACAGACCGATAAATCGCCAGATAATAAACAGCAGTCTGCTTAGACAGGAAACGTTGATTCTAGCGAGTTAACTAGAAGAGTTATCAGACAAGAATTGTTTGCAGGTCGAGTGCTGACTGTAGGTTAGTTACTAATCCCCCTTGTAGACAACATGTTGCTTAAGATACATCGCGATAACTTTTCGCTGAATTGCTTAGGGTGAGTCGTACACGCAAGGAAATATGTCGAGTAATGCGAAAAGTACTAGTTGTTTCAATTTAGTATTTATTTCGCGTACATTCAAAGAAAACATCGTAGATTTGGCAATGAATTAAATCTGTCTAGAGCAGTTGGGTCAGATTAGCGGCAAGTATCTATTTTTTCTATTTTGAGACATCGTTTGAACGAATTACGGCATCGCTAACAAAATAAACCGTGCTTGTTACACCTTTCAAGATGTCATAATATAATACCAAGATCATATTGATAATATCAGCATGCCAGTCGCCAGAAGCTGGGCTTCGTTATAAGCCCAGCTTCATAGTTATAGCAGTTATAGGTGCTTGTATATCCGTATACATCGTAAGGGAACTACTCTCCGGGGTATTTCACTCATAACGTATTTCATACTTGCTTATTGAATTAGTATACTACCAAAGTTTTATGCCCTTAACAGGTGCTAGGAGGGCAAGTAAAAACAGGGACCCTACCAATTTAAGCTTTACCGTGTACACAGATGGAGAATTATATCAACAACTATAAGCGAGGTCGGCTGTACATTACTCGGTGGTAGTCCGATTACGTTATCAAGACAACCTTTGGGCCTTAAGACTTTCCAGAAGTCTACGTAGAGTGACTGAGAAACACGGGACATTTACCGGATTGTAACGTTATGGAAAACAGACGCTAGCTTTGCATCAAATTTAAAGTACACTAAACGTGAACTTGATCGAGACCTGGCGATGATTTGCTTGCCGGGAACTCCTCCGGGCAGGATAGGTAACACTTCAAGTAAAATAAGATAATTAACTTAATTTATACCTGCACGTATAAAAATCGCCTCGTTTCGTCTGTGCTCCACGAACGTTGAATCATTTACCTCATCCTAAAACGAGCAGCTAATTCGACACAGGAGTATCGTCGCGAGAATCACTGGATACTAAAGCATTACGTCTTTAACTGAGCGACTGCGTCTATCGCGTGAGACACTCACACATTTTTTGCTCATCTAAATAGGAATAAAAGATAAAGAAATAAATGATCTGAAGCATTGAAGCTTAGTGCGTGCTTGAGTCATTTACAACAAGTTAGAATCGAAAGGGTGTTCGTACCTGCCGTCTTTTAAGGTACATGCGTCCTTACTTAAATTAGTTTTGTATTTTTTCTGGTTTATTATCAGTCTCGCCCTGCAAAAGGAGTCTAGTCCCTTTTGTGTTGTATGTGCGATATCTTATCGAGTGGAATGAAAACGCATGTTTCGCGGGGGTCCAGCGCTTGAATGCATACGATGCGCAAAACAACACGTGCTGTGAAGGTTATTAGCTGTCTCATTTCGTAGTTGTAGCTGTAGGTCCGTCTATACCACGGAAAGTTATAGACAAAAGTTAAAAACTGAAGTTAGGAGAAAACTATTAAAAATGACTTCCATTAAATCTAAAGCATGTGCCAGTTATTTTTGATTATACGAATTGCCAAACTAAGATCATCGGACAGACCAGTTGTTACACAGTTTCAGTTGCAGTCACTATTCTTCTCAAGCTAAAGCCTGCTTTTTCTATTCTTTAAAAATTAAACCGTTCTTCAAAATTGAGCTATATACAGCCGAAGCTATAATACAATACGTTTAGTACTCTATCTTTAAATAAGGACCACAATTATTCCTGTGACGCTTCATCGAAGTACTTGAAACGTGGTGAACTTCGTCGCAAGCAGACGCCTTGTTTCGAGTTTCGAGCTATAAAGAACTGGAGAAATTTCCAGCTTTCAAACAATCGGGCGAGATAAATGGGCGAAAATACTTGGAACTAGTCATATTTCCAGGAGGCAAAAAAAAGAGCTTTTCCCACATTTTTAAATATGTAAGAACTATCTAAAATAAACTCGAAAACGTGAAAGACTAAATATATTTGTTTCTATGACTTTAAAAAGTGACTTAAAACAGATAAATATAACCGATATCAATTGTGTGCCAACGGAATTGAACTACGTCATTTTTTGAATAAAAAAAAATATCAGCCACAATCTTTATGAACGTTTTAGAGAAAAATTATTAATTATGAATTGCTCTTTACAGGACTTACGAAACCCCCGTTCTGCAACGACAGGTGCTGCAATTTAGAAACTGCAATTTAGCAATTAGATATCTACTACACTATTATATATTATTCTTATCATTTAACATGCATAACTTGGCTAAGTAGAATAACACGAAACAGAATATTAATTTACCTTGATAAATCATTATTACTTCAATATTTCTTGCAGACACAACACACACAAAAACGTGAAACAATTACATCATTCCATAGCTTATCTTTAAGGGTTAATTAAAATTTTCCTAAATAAGTTTCAGTGTATTTGCAACTTTCGACAGAGATAATAAGAGACACGGTCTGTTCTTATCGCTGAAACCATAAAAGCCAGTATGTACCGGAGATGCAAAAGCAGATTTACACCTGACAAAAAAGGTAGACATACACTTGGTATATGAGTGGAATAAGGGATACGCACTCAGCTCTCTGTACTATATAGGCAATGCTTGTGCTACTCCAGCAGAGGGTACTACAAGCTGTGTGTCGATTCACAACAATTTAATTTTACCACAGTGCATTTCGTTGCAAAAAGTTGACCGTCACTACCATTTATACAGCCCTTTAGCCTACCTCCTACTAATGAACACACTCTCCTTCAGGACACTCTACATTCATTTTGTACCTCATTTAATATCACCATTTTTTCATAGGATTCTTCCGTATCGAGCCATATCATTCAATGAATGTGGTCTTGTGGGAAATCTTCGGACGCCATGCAACTTATCGGTAGAGAAGTCCGTTCTGGTTCAGGAGCAATAGCTTTTGCCAGGCTAGAGAATTTGAAAAGCCGCTACCATCGAAGCGAGCGACCTTTTGAACTTCGCGGCAAATTCGAACCGGATCGATGGGCAAAGCCTGCAAAGATGGAACGGCAAAGCCGGAACGCCCGCGCACGGCGCCGTAGCAATGCGTGCTCTTGAGTTAAGAACGACCTATGAGGCGAGTAGATACGAGTTACAGTGGGAAGACCATCTCTCTCGCCTTAATATTTTCTCTGGGGTTCTGTAAAATACACTTTCACCTCAAAAACCACATTCCTTGTATGCTTTAATGCGATAAGATGAAACAGCCTGGGGAACGCTGATGGGGGATAAGGAAAGGGTGTTTTTTGTAGCAGGTAGGTTACAGGGTAGTGTCTTACCGGCTACCTAACCTAAGGGTGGGCGAAACACGGGGTCAGTGGGTTTGTAAGTCCTACACTAGTCACTGAATGGCTGCAGTGACGTGCGTGCCACCAGCATTATACCAAACCCCCATAATAAAAAAAAAAAGGTAGGCTACAGGAGTAAGCAGTGGTCGTCAATTTGAGCATGTTTGGGTTTCGCAGTTGGATGCACTGTACCATCATAAAAGTGCTGTGAATTGATGAAGCTTTTATTATTTTAACTAAATTCTCTTGTCGTACATAACACAAAGAAACCAAGTGTCAGGAAGGCACCTGATTGTTTTGTTACAAAATGAGTGAAATCTATTTTACCATTATGAGTGGAATACCATTATTATGTGTTATTATTAGGTGTTACAATTATTCTACTCACATACCAAATGCAACTACTTTTTTTACCCAGTGTAGGCCTTTTTGTGCGCCCCCCTCCGTATGTGCACGTGCATGATTATACTAATATATCTTTTAACTCGGAAACAAGCTCTGCTGCGTACTTAACTCATACCCGGGACTTGCGAGAAGCGGTATTCATATCCATCATCTAACGTTGGAACAAAAACTTTCAAGTACGGTGGCATCAGCTGTCTAGGTACGCGAACACTACAGAGGTCTATTGTGTGTATGATGCTCAACAATGAATACCTATGCAACAGTGTATTGTAATGTGTATGCATGAGTTTCTGCTCTCCTTCCAATAAGTGTGGTTCTTCGCCGAAATCCAACCGAACGCCACAGTCCGTTCCAATAACCTGTACCCATACAACGAAAAAAGCTCAAATCGCCACTACACAACATTCTAAGCGGCTCCACTGGCCAACGGCGAGCGCGTAGTCGCTGGACCTCAATCGGCTAGCGTTCCAACTGACAGATAATCACCACTAGAATCTCGTATCGCGTCCGCAGCTCCCCTCGAATCGAAGCGGCAGAAGCAAACCCCTTCTGGTGTTCCCCACCCACCAAACATCGTGCATGTGACCATCGAACGAACAGGGGGCACTGTCGTCAAGGGCGAAGATGGCTCCAATGACAACGTCAGGATGAGTGACATCGTTTTTCCGATCAGACCCTACTAATTGGACTCGTCGGCGTGAAAGTTGAGCTCCTCGTCGTCTAGCCTGACCCCTTCGTCGCCGAAGTTGAGCACGCGCCTGCGCAACTGTCGCATGTACTGCTGCCTTTTCAGGTAGATCTTCACAGCGCCCTTGGACAGGATGAAGGCGAGGCCGCCCTGAAACGCAATGAGAGATGCCGGCGTGACGCCGAAGTCGAGAGAAGAACAGTTGTTAGTCAGGATATCTCTGGTCATACATAGTTCGAGGTTCGGGGGAACGGACGCGTTTGTTCGCTCAGTAGGAGGCTAACAACAGTGCGGAACGTGTGGCATTACTGTAACACGCATATCATAGTAATATGTTCCCTTAGACATGACCATTCTTCGAATGCGCTAAATAACAGGAACGTGGCAATTCAGAGTTGATCAACAGTGGACGAGAATTTGTCTTTTGCGTCATCGAAAGATAATGTTTATCTTAAAGGAAATGCTTAAAGGAACCGCTCGAAGATAATGCAGCCGCTGTAGCTGTTTGCTTTATAGCGTTTCTGCTATTACAAACATCAATAAGGAAACATCTTTCGATGTGCTTTCGTATCATGATCAGCATCAAGCGGAAACAAACATGCCACCTACAGCTTTTTCCTCTTGAAAGAAAATAGTAAAATCCGGTAAACACGTGTCGTGACAATTGACGTAGGCATACGGCTTCTGTTATCATTATGCATGCGGGCACCTGCCAGCGATGTGTTCTTTCTCTGATATAAAAAATGTTGCACCATTCATTTATTAAATGAACAACAACTTCGCCTGGTGACCATCCAAGGCCGCGAGCAGAAGGCATGAAATTGCGCGGATGCGGCCAACACTGAATGTCTGCAATCCTTAACCAGAGACTCGCGCGTTCGCCCACAAAGAGACAAAGTTACGCCCCGACTTGATCTGAATGTTTAATGTAATAAATATATATGAACGGGTCTGGATACATCTGTGTGGGAATCTTCTGAAACAGTTATCACTTCTTAGCATTAGCAAATGCGCACTGGTGGCCTCCCATAGGGCTAATAATTGTGCTAAGGCATATGCGCAGAAGCATGACTGAATAAGTTAACCACCGGACTAGCCACTGAGCGACGAAAACAGAACAATTGCAAAAATGTGTTAACGCGCGCAGTAGTTTATCTAATGCACGATAAAGGTAAATAACACCATAGGCGCTTGTCTGATCGAGCAGACGTGACCACAGGTTACGCAGCAGTGCGTTGATGAAAGCGACCGAATAGCTGGGAAATCAAAACGACTGACCTTGTTCTACACGCCGCGTATGCGTAATAAGACAATATTTCGAAGCACGACCGGTGAGCTTATGGTCGCTTTGTTTTCTTCGGTAATATAATTACGACATTCACGGGTGTGCATAAAGAAAGCAGGAGACTTTTGAATAGAGAAGCCACTGGAAGTGATGTTTCAACTCACTGTAATGCATGTTCTGTGAGCTTCTGAAGCCGCGGGGCTACATGGCCCATGAATAGTCATTGTTGCTGTGTTACGTAGTAACAGAGGTAAGCGGCATGACGCTGTAATCGAATAATGCAGGCGATAACTATGCCCAATTTTATAGTGCGTTGCGACAGATATTATAGAAAAAGCCTCTTTGAATGAGGGTTCCTAGATGGGACATTGAGGCAAAAAAGAACGTGAATCGTACCTGCATTTTTCCCAATCTAGGGCGGTAGATAATGTGGCGTTGCGTGACTAAGTTACGGGCGCTGTACCTAGCCAGGGTTCACTGATTTTCTGCCATCTATGACCGATCAATTGTTATTAGTGCATTGCGTGCTCGCAGTCTTGGTTCGGCGTTAACATCACTAGTTTCCCCTATAATTCACTCCAAATTTGTCCCCATCATAGCACAGATCGTGCATCCGTGGCTGAGGTAGACACTGAGCAAATCACGAAATGTGTACAATACACACACGCACACGCATTCCTTCCTGTAGCCGTTATAAACGACATAGGGCGCAAAAAGGAGCCACCTACCCTTGTGCCAGTAGCCTCTATCAAAATCACAATGAAAAACCCTTTGACTCCAGAAACAACAGTTTCCCAAGTCTGATTTGCATCCTTGCATCGATAAGATGCCCGACCATAAGCCGTTATTATTTTCCGCAGAACATTAACCGTCCACGTTCAAAATTTAAAGCTACGGAGATGGAAAGATGAATGTGACCCAAGCGCGACCGAGACAGAGGGAGAAAGAGAGAAAAATTTTTTTCGCCATTGACCCTAATTTCTCGAGCACCTTCGTCTCGAAGCTTACCTCGCGCCCGACAAACCATAAAATAGCAACAAGGCTATTTTATGGTTTGTCGCAAAAACGGCTCAATAGGACTGCAAGTATTGATCAGTTTTGACTAACGCTGATAGTCCATTTTGCCCCAAGGAAAAAGCGAACGCCACACGTCGCTACGAATGCCAATGCAGCAAATCACTACCTCAACATATCTTGACAAGTTACACCGACGTAGGTGCAAAACTTGATTTGAAGTTTTATTTCAAACCGAACTCCTACAGCGCCACTAGGCGCTAATACACATTCATACACCCAATATAAATAACAGAGACCGACGTGACTATGTTTTTCCGGCCCAGACCTCGGCGCCTCTGTTAGCTCTTCGGAGGCACCTCTCCAAACTTGTCGAGGTCTTTGAGGGACACCGTTGCGCTGCCCCTTTTCGCCGGCTTTTGCTGGCTCTCGTGGGGCTTCCACGCAATAAACGAAAGAATGTGAAACGTCGCCCGGATGGTCCCCTTTTCGTCGCCGTACATCTGCTTGTATTTCTGTCCAGCCAGAAGCTGCGTGCGCCGGTGCAAGTGTGTCTTCCGTTTCCACGCGCAGTTGTTCTCGGCCATGCCCTTGAGGTCGGCCATAAGCTCAGGCATGCCCGGATAGCCGACGACGATGCTGTCGGAGTCCAGCGTGAGCATGGAAAAGCCGGCGGCCCGGAGCAGACCGCCCAAGTCCGCCGGCTCGACGAACGGCGAGACGTGAATACCGAATCCGCCTTCTAGCTCTGTTTCGGCGACTTGCAGCGAGCCGCGCAGCTCGTACAGGGTGTCGTTTCCGAACATGCTTCCCATAAAGGCGCCATCGGGCTTAAGCACATCGGCCACGCTGCAGAAGAGGCCCGGCAGGTTGTTTACCCAGTGGAGGCTCAGGCTCGAGATGACGGCGTCAAGCGAGTTCCCGGCGAACGGCAGAGGCTGCTCTTCATCGACGACGCGCCGACTCACCTATAAAGCAATAGACTCTGTCTTGAAGCTGGCGTGATCCTTTCTCGGGCTCAACAGCGAGTCCTGCGTCGTGCTCCGGTAAACGTGTGACGGACGTCAACGCCATCGGGCAACGACTGACAGCATCGTTCAAGACGAAAATTGAACTCTGGCTTTGTCTATGCGCTATCTCGCTCTGATCTCGTTCGGCTGCCGCCTCAGACGCGTGTCTGCGCGTACGTATCGGGGTTAATGCAGAACGAGAACGCGCCGGTTGATCGCAGAAAGTATCTGTCTGTTTCTGTCTCTGTGTGGGTGTGTGTGTGAGGGAAATAGAGTTCGTTGTCGCCGTACCTTGAGTCGATCGTTGCCTCGGGCAGCTGCGACAATCTTCTCTGACATGTCGCACAGGACGTACTCGTTGACAATATCGTCCAGAATATGCTGAAGAATATAGCCGCGACCGCAGCCGAGTTCGACGACGGTGTCGAACTTCCGCTTAATGTCGAGCAACCGGTCGGCCATTCGATAACCGATTTCTTCGCGGAGGTAGTCGTACTTATCCGCCTCTGGGTTGGTCACCCACAACTCTCGGTGCCGCTGCTTCGCCCGCCGATCGAACACGTTCATTGCGCCGAATTTGTCCTGCGGGTCAGGCGACTTGGCTGACAGATGTCGTCTGGCCAGTCGGCAAGCCCCTGACAACATTATTCGCTGTTCAAGTGTCGACAATGTGGCGTTCCCTTTTTATCAAACGAATCGGTAGCTAGGTAATTGCTGCAAAACTGAGCATTTATTTCTGTCCTAGCTCATCTGCTAGGGCAGACCTACATGTACACACGCATACGCGCACACGCATGCATGGATCTCTTCTCAATAAATGCTGTTAAAATACGCTTTTTTGAAAGCCTGACAAACAACGGGGACATTGCGGCATCTCGTGTTAACTCGTTCGCCTGGGAAGCATTTTGTTATGTACCACTGCTGGACGATCTCTACTGGGTTCGATAGGACAATAAGCGTATAACCTATTCGTGCGCGTCCGACGAGTAGATTATACGCGCGCACACACACACACGCACACATATACACGCGTTGATTCTATATGCACGTGCGTGATTGTCTATTTAGCGCCAATGCCTAATTTCTTTTGGGGTTTCGTTCTAACGGTAAGACCTGCTCACCAAGTAAGGAACGCTTTCGGTAAAAGCTTACAGGGGAGGGCGGGGGGAACGAATAGACACTTAACCCCCTAGGTGCAAGGACATTCACACAGACAGGTACGTTATTGCTCTACTTGGCCCCTCCGCCAGCGCCGACGACCCGAACAATACAAACGGCAAAGACCACTCAAAACAGCTGAGCGAACGACCCTCGCATGCGCTCGCTAAAATCTGAACCCAGCCAGCCTTTAACAAAGGCCCTAACGAAAAACTAGATCGTTAGACGTGGTTCCTTTAAACCGTTATTTTTCTGCAGCCATTTTACACACGTCCATACACATGCACAGCCACCTAATGAAACACACGTATTTGGACCCGTGAATATCAGTATTTTCTGGTGCACCATGATGAATCTTATTTGCACATACACACACACGGCCACGCTCAGCGTATAGAAACATTCAGGCCCGAGCATCTGGAATCAGGTGCCCTTGTATCAGCATTTCGAGCGCAGCACTTGACCGCCGCGCTAACTACAACGCCCGGCCGTCTCATATGATACACACACTCAGCCACACACAACACTGCAACAAGACACGCACGCATACAGCGACACTCCTGACGGTGGTATCGCTCCGCCGAGGGCTCCCACCACAACATAGAGCAGACGCTTCCGTCGGGTGCCAGACAACCGTCACCTAATGGACCAGCGTAGTGGCAGTGGCGAATGAATATGGCAGTGAACGCAGGCTGCTGTTGTGTAGGCCGTTGCCGTTCGAGGTGTTGTCGTACGTTTCCGCAAGCGTCGGGTGGGCGTGTAAGGACGATGAGGCTATCGGAGTTAAGCTTCCGCGTTCAGCTATTGTACATCATGGTGGCCGTTCTGCCCCTGTGCTGGGGTGCCGATGGTCACTTCCGTGACGTGAGTGCAGGGGTGTTCCAAAACCAGTCAGGCTATCTGGCCGCGTTCGCGGACTTTAACAGTGACAAAGCGATCGACGTCTTCGTGCTGACGGCGCCTAAAGGCCGTAATGGATTTCGCCATGTGGCCGTCAACGAAGCGCAGAATCCGAGATTTGGCGAGGAACAGTTCCTGGTGCGTTGGTAGTTGTCAAAACAGAGAAAAAATACCCACAAAAAATACACGCACGCACACAAACACACACTCCTGGCAGTGCTGGCGAGTTGAGCGCAAGTCTCGACGAGATAACTTCCGGACCGCTCTAAGTTCGGGTGTATGGCAGTGGCCATGTATCGGGGCAGTCCATTAACGCAGTTTACGACGACGAAACTTGGCCGAAATGTATGTTTATGGGAAGATGTGGTGGATTCTACGTATGTGTATGCCACAACAAATGATAAAAATGTATGTTTGCAGTGAGAAACTGTTTGTGTGGGAGAACCCCTAATAAATCGGCGTTGCGTGTCACTTGTGTGACGAACGGATCAAACAAACTGGTGGTCTGGCTGACTGCCGGCGTTTGGTGACACACACACACACACACACACACACACACACACACAGCATACTAGAGAATGACAAATTGGCGATTTAAAAACGAGGATTTCGGTTAGTTTGATCTGAGACGTCATTGGTCGCTGGGGGATAGGCATTCAACACTGACGGCGGCGTGATCCAGTCGATTGACTCATCGCATAGAAATGTCGCCAGTATATAAATGTATATATAACAATGCATCATGAAACTGTCCAGCACGTTTTGTCTGGGGCATAGCTTCCTTCATTAGTGGCCGATGAGGATTCGAGTTCGTTATGAGTATGCCCCTGCCTAAGAGTTTGTGGTGCTATTTTAAGCCGCCCGCTACGCTCGCCCACCCAGAGCCTAGCAGATGGAGCTGAAATCATCGTAATAAACCGAACTCAAACCATTGGCGGAGGTTTTTTCGAACGAGTTAAGAACTGTTACACAATCGCATCGTAGACAGCCGCCACTCCCTCAACAAAGCATAGAGAATTGATTGGCTGAATTATTAGTTTCATTGTTTCTAATTAGAACTTTGCTATAATCGACAGTCATGAAAAGAGCGAAATGCGACGACGATGTACCAACCGTTATACCTCTCTATGACGTATCGAGCAACAACGGCTAATACGTGTAAATTCAGCCTCGACGAACTAGAAGTACTGATTTGTTGTTACAAGTGGTTGGTGTACTTGGTTAATTTCACATGGCCAAACAACCACCCCTTAATATATGAGTTGTATGCACATTCACCGCGTTCACTTCTACCGGCTAATTCGACCGACGAATTCGCTCGCTGAGACTGCGAATAAAGAAAAGCACGCTTTAGAAACGGCGAGGTTTCCATGGTTTCGTCATGACCGCGAACGTTCTCTAGTGATAGCAGATAAATACCGTCGCAACTCGGATAAGCTCGCTAGGAGATTGAAAACGAAACGCGCCTGTTACAGTTACTACGCAGGGCCTGCGCATAGGTCATTGATCAGCGATAAGTCGCAACGATTCTATCTCTATTTAAGCTAATGACATTTTAATCGCGATGCGGACACAGAGCAACGGTCTAAGTGTCAAACTTGGTCCAATTAGAAATCAACTTTTTGCGCTGAACGACAACAGATCGGTAGGAGCCCTCAAGGGACGGGACAGAAATCGGCGTTAAAGGTTGGCGCTGAAGCATATCTAACCACACGGTTTGACAGTGATATGGGGCAGACGCTTCTGAGAGTTTTTGTTCGCAGGCGTCTTTTTAAATAGATGCCGATAGTGTGCTAAAGAATATTCTTCGATAGGTGCATTTGTAGCGTTAGAGCGATAGCGTAAAGATAAGACCAATGCTTGTGACGCAGGCGGACTGGGTGCGACTTCTAAGCGAGTCAAAAACCTTCGGTAGGATGTCCATAGGGAGTTTATAGTCCGGTAGGTTATATTTATGTAATTTGATCTTGTTGCATAATACAGACACAATTAACACAATTTAAGTGATCCACCATATTTGTCGAATTAATTTAAGGTAGCGTTGACGATCATGTTCTGTAATTGTCTTGTCGTGGTTTCTAGCACAAACAGTTGATCAGTAACTTTCCTGTTGATATCAGCGGGGTGATGCCAGCTGACCTTAATGGAGATCAAATACAGGATGTACTTGTGTACTCGAAACCGAACCATTCCCTGACCATATTCTGGGGGACAGGTGATTTCGAAAATCCACTGGATCCCGTAAGTGTCATACAGTTAAGACTGACAAATAGATGTTCATATGTATATATATATATATATGTATATATCAAAAAGCTGTATCTTCCATCTGGTTGTATAATACTGCGCATTACGGGGCGTGACAGGGGCCTTCTAAGAATCGTTACCAGCATTATTCTAATCTGTATTTTCTCGTATACGTATGTGTGCCCACTATAGCTACACAACAAAACGTTTCCCGATGCCTACGTCGAGCCGCTACTGCTCGATTATAACGGCAATCGTTACGTAGACATACTAACTTCGCTGGGCGACGACGCCCATCGTACCCTGATCGAATGCAAGCGAAATGAGTCCAACAAAACAGAATGCGACATGCGCGAGCTCAATGCCACACTGGGCAAACTACCCGCCGTAGCTTCGCCCCACTCGAACTCGTTTGTCGACCTCAACGGCGACCTGAACACCGACTTACTCGTCTCCACCAAACACCATTTCGAAGTGTGGATCTGGCAGGAAGCCGGCAAGTACAGCAAAACGATTCGGAACTACCCTAACAACAGACGCGCTGAAGATCTGGGCCAGTCCGTCTTCGTCGACTTCAACTCCACCGGCAGACTTTATCACATCGTGCAAGTGTGCAATGGCGGCTGCAACGAGGCCTACATTTGGCTGAGCAACTCCGCCGACGGTATCCACGGCCGGTGGGAGAAGATTATCGAGCTGAAAAATGAGACGTTCTGGAAGGACGACACCTTCGAGACGAGCGTCAACGCTATGATGTCGCTGAAGGCGGCCGACTTCGATCAGGACGGCTATCCAGACTTCGCGACCATTGTGAGGTTGCCGAATGGACGTCGTGGCCTGATCGGCCTCGTGAATCGAAAATGCTCCGGCAAGGGAGAGATCTGCGTAGCCGGTCGAACCTTCCAGGTTATGGAATACCCAGGGGACTTCGGCCAGGTTACTCTAGCCGTAAACCTCGGATTTTTCGACATTCGTGAGAACGGGAAAATCGACGTGCTCGTGACGGAGGGAGACCCGTCATCGGGCAATTGGACTATCAAGGCGCTCGAAAATGTTTACACTGAAGACGTGTGTTTCATCAAGGTCATTATCGTCAGTGGGCTCTGCGGCAAAGACAATTGTAACGGTAACCGGGACAAAACCCAGTATGGGTAAGTACAAGACTTTCCCCTTTAATTGCTGCGATCTTCTTCAAAAATATATGCCAGGTATAGAGGTCAGGGTCAATAATAATGACTGAATGACATTGGCCGTTGAGGTCCCCCGCCCCGTTAAACGTACGAGGTCTACATAAACGATTTTAACTTGTGATGCGTTTGCCGTTGCTATGCGCCCACTTTGTCCTATCTCTAGGTACAATCAGCCAGGCCCACTGGCCATGTACACCATCACCGATTCTGAAGCAAAGATGCGCAGCTCAGCCGCCGCCCAGCTCTACCAGACCAGCCACGGCGCTCTACAGTTACCCTACATTCTATTCGGCATCGGTCTTTCGCCAAACTTCGTCGAATCGCTAGAGGTCCGCATGCCCGGCCTGAACAAGAGTCACCAATGGACTCAAATTATTCCGAACTCGCAGATGCTCGTCATCCCGAACCCGATCAAGGATCCGAGTCTTTGGCAGAACAAGCTGTTCATCACCCCGTCGCGTAAAATGCTGCACACCGGACTGGCGCTCTGCGGCGTCGTGCTTGTCAACCTCACCATCGTGCTGGCGCTGCACCTCATGGAAAAGAAGGCCGACCGCATCGAGAAGCAGCAGCAGGCCCATCGATTCAACTTTGACGCGATGTAACCGCCGCGCGCAAGGGCTGGACCGACGACGACGACGACGACGACGACGACGACGAAGATCACCACGCGATCATTAGCAGCACCACCAAACGCACGACGACGAACGCATCAACTAGCGACGTCTGCAGTGACGGCCAACACGCAGGCGTTAATTGCCATCTGTTAGCAAAACCCGCCTTACGTGACGTCTACCTCGAGGAAAAGATGAGTGACAATATTCAAACACAAAATCCGAACGTTCTTCGTGCGGGAGCGCCCTGAGCTCCAACGACGCGCCGACCCGGAGACGGGCGGCTATCCTCCATTCGTTCGATTGGAAATTAATAATTTAATTGGGCGTAACCAAAATGACGATCGGACGGAAGTGTGACGCGTGCGCTAGCGTAACACACGGGGGACCTGTGTGGCCTCCGGTGGTGACCACGTGTTCGACTGCGACCCCAGGGCGTGAGTGAAGCGTCCACGCCTAATGGGGCTTTACGAAGGACTTTTTGTATAATCACCACTTTACTCCCTCTTCTTCTACACATTGTTTACAAAATTTGACCGTGTATATCATTTGATGTCTTTTTTTTCCCGTTGCCAGTATCCACGTTCCACGCTCATTTGTTCTTTAGTCCAGATACGTGTAGGCATAGCGATGGCGTTGGCTTTACCTTAGTCAGTTTTTCGTCAGTTTTTTGTCAGTTTTTCGTCTTAACTTCTTCGCCCATCCCCCACCTGTCTTAGCCAAAAGTTAGCGTCAAAATCGGATCGTTCTCGACGTTCTTTGCCCCCTTCCTCCCGAATCGAGGCGATGTGCATGGATAGCAGCAGGCAGCGAGAAGAAGAGTGATGAAGTCGTTGTTCGTCTGAGGGCCTAGTCAATTCTGAAGCAGCGACCTTCTTCCAGGCGGCTGATCGTCAACAGAACGATTTTTTTCTTCAGTCCTTATTCAGTTCAGTCCTTATTATGAACGGATAGGAGCAGGCTTGTTGGGCCATTGCCCTTCTTTTTTCCAGTAGCATGGTACGGGGGGTGGTCGCCTTCTAGCGTGACTATGGCTGAATATGTATTTGTCATTCGGATGAGATGCGAACGCGCGCGGTGTGAAGACCACTTTGCATGGGGTGGGAAAAATGGCCAGACAGCGCGTCTCGTGTAGTGGGTGAAATCTTGGCGCGATGCGTCCGACGTGAGGATGAAGGACAAATTGCCGATGTGGTTTTCCCTATCGCGAGTGGACATGGCCAGCTTTAAGCTCGGACCGAACAAAGAAACAAAAGGCACCCGTTGAGTGACGAACACCTCACGCATTGTGACGTTGATTGCCGGTTAGATTGGGGGCATTAACTAGTACTGAAATACGTATGACCTCCGATCATAGCTGAACCGCAGTTCGAGCAGTCTCGCGCAACATCGGCTTCGCTTTAGCCCCCTTGTGTCAGTTTGAAGAGGACGCATCCGCCATAGAGGGACGAGATTACGTATCATCCGCTTGGAATTTCGTTCGTCGGTTTGTTTTCGATGCTTCTCTCCGGAGGGGTTGTGGCTAATTCTACATTCCCGCTACACTCAGCGCTGGTGTTAAATGTGTCTTGAATTGGTAGATGTGCACAGATGTGCATATCTGAGTTTACGTAGGCTTAATGGCCAAGAGAAACCTAAGCAGGCCTATCGTTGCCCCATATTATTCGGTTCGTCTGCTTACATCCATTTGTTTACAACCGCGAATGCTTGTATGTGCGCATGTGTGTGTGTGAATGAACTTTGGCTGTTAGTAGACGATGGTGATTCTTTTTGGATTTACCAACTTGCGATTACCATTTCCGACGGAGCGGAACTGGTGTGAATTTCAAGCCACTCCGCGTCATGCGCAGTGGAAAACGTTTGGAAAAACAGTGGCTTAGCGATAGGTACAAGAAAACGTTTTTCCGCGAAATAATGGAATAGGAACAAGATAGCAGGCCAGTGTACATAGAGAAGTCTTCTCCAGTCGGCGAAGAAGCGGCTGAGTGCGGGAGAGACGGGACATGGGGGAACCAGTGGAATGTCAACTTTCGTCTCCTCCCACATGTTGAATGTATCAAAGATATTGACATCAGTGTGGTTCAAAGTAAACGGCTAGAGATACACACACACTGGGAGAATGTGCACATGTTTCGTTACCTAAATTCGTGCCGTGCGAGAGAGATACGCAGAGAAAGAGATAGGGAGAGAGATAGAGAAAGGGCTAAGCCAATAGGACGACAATTGGAATCGAGTTGACTTTCCAGGTGTGGCTGGAGCCCGCATGGGGCGCGTTTGTTGTCCGTTGTTATACGACAGTGATAAAACTAGGAGCATTGAGCCATGAACGATGACGAGTCGATCACTACAGACTGTAGATAGCGTAGACTATTACGACACGTAGTGGTCGAGTGGCGAGCGACGCGAAAAGACTCGTAGTAGTTGTAACGGTAGAAATAATGACAGTGACAAAAATACATGGACGAGTGGTGTGACAGCTGATAAACTATGATGTTATGTGGAGATCGTGGTGAAATTGAGGTACTTGACGAAACGGCGAATATAAATAAACCTGATGGAGTTTCTCGCAAAGCGGCCAGGGTCACGTCGTCGCCAGCTACCGCACGTCCAACGCGAGGGCGTATTGTTGACATTTTCTATTTAACATTTTAATTACTGTAGTTTAATGTGATGTCATAGATAGTGACAACGAGTGTCTGAGGGGCCGGTAATAGCTGGACGGTTAGACCATCGGGGGCATTCAGAGGCAAGTGTCAACACAAGCAAAATAATGGGGGAGGCGACGAATTCGGAACGAACGCGATTTTGGCTGTACTTGATAGTATTCTTAATGAGGACCATAAACACGAGAGCCTGTAAAACAGTTAGAGGCAGATGGCCAAGGAATCGTAAATAGGCAAAAACCAAGTGCTGGTTAACACGCCTAACCATACACAAATACATAGATAATCGTGATTCCTATAATTAGGTACAAATAGGTAGATAAAGAGATGATTAAAAATGTATCTAAGTTTTGCCAAAATGTTTGTGTTGTCATTTCACTGAACGTATTCGAGTTAAATAGGAAAGAAAATATATATCATATACAAGAAAACAGATTCACTCTTGGGCAAAAAGATAGGCTTGGAAAGCATATGTGCGTCGCATGAATGTTGACGTGAACCTTGTGTAAAAACGTAGACACGGCATACAGGATCGTAAAGCTGTTTTCTCTACAGTCAATTGTAACGCCCAGCGGCCATGGTAGAGGTCGTCAAGAAGGGCCAAACTGCTACTGCGCTCACACCCGCAGCGATAGGATATGGCGACCAGCACGCTTGTAATGTGAGTAACGAGGTACCATTTTAGCCGCAATATAATCAAACCTAACTTGAATTCCGCTGTCAATTTCACTTAATTGAACTTTAGCGTGAATTTAACTAAATTTCATGTACGGTTTACTTTAAGGATCATAGCTCTGAAACGCTGCAATGTTACACACAAACAACGGTCATTGATCGAAATTTCCTCGGCGTACAAACTAAATACACAGTCGTACGACAAAGCAAACCGCCATGAAGGCGATATTTGTGGGGTAGCTGAATAACAGCGACAGGATATGCATGTGTGACCAGACTAACAATAGCAAGCGCTCTGCTATTTAAACGCCAGCGGACGACGTTATTACTTGCTAGCAGCCAGTTTAATTTGATCTCTGACCTTTTGGCGACGTCAGATCAATACCCACATCTAGGTGGTTGGTCTTTTCTACTATTAGATTTGTAGCTCTTTACGAATGAGCGGATTATCTAATTTGTGATTGCCAGTTTTTAATTTCGAGTTTTATCAAGTAGATTAGCAACGAAGGCTTATAGTCCCGAACCAACTGTATCATTAAATTCCGTGGGCCTAGACTAGATCTACTTCCAAATGTGTACTGTCATCTACAAAGTAATCCCCACCTATAAAAGCACGTATATATTTCATGGGTTTCCCTGCACCACACGAGCCGTGGAAATGGTCGATGGAAATTGCCACAGGTAAAGAATAATCTAATAACTCACAGCTGACCTGTACGAGTTCTATGTTGTCTAGCAGATAAGGACTTGATCTGTATATAAAACTGTAGACGTTTCCTATTTCCTCAAAGGCAATGCTGTTAACCTATGATAACTTCAAGAAAGTAGTCTGAACTGAACTCCAGATCACGTGTTTGGCACACTTTCGACGATTGAGCCGAATCCCTCGCCGATGCTATCAGATACCCAGATGATCGGAGTCTTCAAAAACCTACTACACCTGTCTCAGACTAGCACTGAGTCCAACACGCCTTTCCCTAAAACGAGAGTCAAAGATTCTTCTCGTCTTCGCCCCGATATCGGTCGTCTACTCACGAGTAGCGTGCGATGAAGCTGACTCCGGACGCCGGCGAAGCAGAAGCGGCCGACGAAGGTCGCCGCCGTCGGGAGGAACAGCGCAGATACCAGAACGCGCGTCGTGGACAAGGCATCTCCGAACAGCGGCCGCTCGAGCAGTTGGAGCGCCGCTCCGGAGGGCTCGACGAATGTGTTTGCTGGCAGTTCACCCCGCAAAGAGCTAAATATACCTTTCATACCCGGCAGTCTGAAATGAGCAGGGATAGCGGAAAACATGGGATCAGCGAACGCTCCACGGCGACTGATTTGCGGCATGTCCGGACGTCCCGTGGCTATTCAGCCCGTTATCCTTGACCAACTCTCAACCATTTTGAGATTGTAGTGCCCTGAATGAACCTCATTCTATTCAATTCGTAAGCTTCTTCAATAGCAGTAACTGACCGGCCTGTAGCACTACTAGTAATGAAAGTTCGAGCCGGGGGGGGGGGGGGAAAATCAG
>MNPL01002749.1:0-19867 GCA_002081605.1 Tropilaelaps mercedesae
ATATATATATATATATATATATATATGTGTATATATATATATATATATATATGTATATATATATAATTTTTCTAGCAATGTTGCATGAAAAAGGAAACCTTGTTGATAAATTACATTTTTAATTGCGGCACAAGATATCCGTGTTAATGCGGAACAGCTTAGTATCGCATCAATCATGCATTCCTAGCACTGGGCCCGAATATTGTCCGGTTTGACTTTCTTCACAGTACATGAACCTGAAAGGCTAGTAAGCTTCAATGTTTTAAGGATTAATATCCACTACAATCGTAACCGCCCTCTGTATAAGGCTGCACACGAATGGAGCGTCTCAATTTTGATCGCAGCCAAAGTATCGGGAAGTGGAATGTTCTGCTTGGAGACATACGATTTGCCCGGTCTATGGTTTTTTCAGAATGAAAGCCAAATTGCTTTTTATCAACACTGACATGTAGCTTAACATTTTATGATATTCCGTTCGCCTCAGGCCATGGGACTGCACTAGTCATGCTAACACAGGTTACTTTTTATCTCACCGGCAGTCAGCTGTGCCGCCTGTTAATTTAGAGCTATCGAAGAGAGATAGGTACAGAAAAACGTCGCAAAACTGTTTTTAAGACTCGTTCGTTGCAACTTACTGATTTCGTTATTCCTTTGGTAGTTCTTACCATGATTACAGTTCGTCGTCTATTCCCTTCTTCGTTAGAGCCTTGTGAGTTCAATTGAATGCTTGAGCCACTCTTTTCTGCAGAACAGTGGTTTTTTAACAAAAAAAGTCGACAATCTGTACACAGTAGGGTACACAGCTGGGTATACCTCATTTGGGCGTCTAAATTGGCAAAACCAAGTCAATTACAAAAAGGCAACTGAAGTTAGTTTAAATCCTTTATCCACCTACTAAAAGGAGAATTTCTGAAATTCTGAGCGTTCTTCAGAACTAAATAGCTAAACTATTAGAGTACTAGAAAACAGCAACGAATATTTTTGACATTGACAACATTAGCGAAAAGCACAACATACGTTCAGGAACTCGACAAAGATAACTCAATATATATTACGTTTCAGGAGCTGCTGCATGCCGGGATAGCCGATCACCTCCGAGCGGGTTCCGACTAACAATATTGCTTTTGTTATTTTGCGCTTAATCGAGTTCTCATGTGTTCTCACAAGCTGGTATATAATACTTGTAATGTTGTCGGTCCATTTCAAAGGGAAAGTCAACGGCTTACGAACACAACGGAATGTTAAATAGAGTAGTCATGCCATTAAGGTTGCCTACAATAGTCTGTGAATTATGTTTTGGTAACTCGAACCGAATGTATTGACAATATTTTGTAGGACTATATAAAAGCCCAATCTTCTTCCATATCAACTGGTTCATATAGACTCATTCAGAGCGAACAATACGTTAGAAGTTATGATTCTAAGCAGCCGCAATATGGCGGTAATGTTTAAAGCCTACCAACCCAGATGATTCTTTGGAAAATGTAGCATAGAAACAAGACAGGTTTACAAATTATATCTCCCTCCGACCCATCTCTGCCTTCGGCAGATGACTAACGACTCTGCGCTGTTTAATCAACCGTTCATAGCTACGAAGAACATGTTCCTTCCAAACTAAAAGTGACTAGACGATAGTAACGGATGTTCGTCAACGTAAACGTACTGCTTAAATTCGATTAGATTCAGCCACTCATTCCGAACAGGCATATTCCCTTAGATCTGTATAAATCAAAATGAATATCAGTTCGCCAAGGAAAAACACATCTTTTACGTCAGATCGATGGAATATTTGTATTGATTTCTGTGAAGCTAGACGTTATTGGATTCAGTGCTGTTTTCTAATTCAGGTTTATGCGAAAGACCCAGTAGTAGCACAAAATTATTTTTCTATTATACACGTCAGGCTTTCATGGCCAAATATCAGCGTATGATGTACCTAATGTACCCACCTCATGTACTAGGCAACCTTTCGATTAACAGTTCGGGGCTAGGTGTCGCTGGTCGAAATTCAAGTGGTTACATGTTTATACCTTCATAATATCTCAGCTGTGTGTCGGTCGATGAACATTATGCCATGGTAGAAGCAAAGGTGAACAATGGTAGATACTAATTCTAATTGGGATCTTCAAAAACTCAAATGCTTATGTCGTATCCAAACGTTTGTTACATCTGGCACGTTTTGTACATTCACTGTGGGTGTAAATAGATAGTCCGTATGGGCATTACGTGAAATGCATTCCAATATTTACCGGCAATCCACAATATACACTATATGGCTGATTTTTAAAACCAGGTTATAAAATCTCCGAA
Source organism: Tropilaelaps mercedesae (assembly GCA_002081605.1). Lineage (NCBI taxonomy): Eukaryota > Metazoa > Arthropoda > Arachnida > Mesostigmata > Laelapidae > Tropilaelaps > Tropilaelaps mercedesae. The sequence continues at coordinate 2,311 of MNPL01002749.1, forward strand.
TTAACAGCAAATGTGTGAACATTATTTTGAATATTAAAGCTTTTCTCTAAAAGACCGCTACGGCAGACGGTTGGTGAAACGACAATTTAACCATAACGTCTCTACGGTAGCCATGGCCACATTGGTCGTTAAGCGATTCTCACTCTGTACGCCATACTCGCAACTCGCCAGAAATCCGGCCAGGTCAGAATAGCCTGGAGATAACAGAGTTTGTTTAACAGATCGTATGGTCACCTTTCAGCTGCCGGTAAGCGGGCTGAGTCATTCCGTTTTTCTATCGGTAAGACTAACTCAAGTATACGTTTGCTACAAAAGTTGCCTGCTTCCTGTAGATCCTCACCATAGACCGTGTGGTCCGGGTCTACATGCGTGCTTATGTGACGTATGCCCTTGTGCCTTCCATTGGCATCGCTCGCGTTAGGTATAGCCTTTTCGTTTTACGCCTCGCTGAACAGCGGTGCAGCTTGTCGACTTCAGATACCAGTCCGAGGGAACAAACACACACTTCAACTCCCTCAAAATCCGGGCAAAGCAGAATCATTCACATGCAGATTAGGATCATCTGCATCTAATCGTCGCATTAAAACCATCGTCACCACCGTTGTTCGTTATGGTTATAACGGTCGACAGTGTGGTAGTTGTGTGTGGCCTACCGGAAAAACTCTCTGGTTAGACCGGCCTTCAAGTTGACATGCCCCATCATCGGGTCTTCATAATTAAAATAACAATTATCACGATAATCATAATAAAAGCAGGAAAGAAATTCCATGCTGCTGCCCTTACTACTGCTAGTAGTTCTACTAAATAGCTGTGAAGATGCTCTCGGCTGTAAAGATAATCATCTGTAAAGTACATATTATATTTTCGAAGATGATGTTTAGCTATTATCGCACAAATGTCTGTGTGAATATATATATATATATATATATATAAAGTGTGTGTAGCGTAGCTATCAGTAGAGAAAGCAGAAGTGCTCAAGTAATGGGTTCAGTGTTAGTTAGTATGAGTGTTCTAAATGCTTTTTTGCTCCATCGTTGCGTTAGCCCTCTAATGAATAATCAAGTTTGACTAGCCAGATTCCCTTTTTAAGACTGTCATTAGCCAGACCCGAGGTAAAAAGAAATACACCATTAGTTTGGTAACCAGTATTTTGAATTATGGTAACTAGAGTTTTCAGCTTCTGTGGATCTGAACTTGCAAACAAAACATTATTAGATGAACGTGAAGAGCTATTAGCTGAACTAAAGGCAGGCTCTAGTTCTCAAATACGCTTATGTTTGAAGGGGGAGTTGGAACATGTTTTGTGTCAACTGTAGTGACACTTAATCATAAATGCGAATTCGCTTAGCAGCAAAAAGCTATTAAAATTACCCTAGAACAGAGGCGCGCTATTATTTTAATTCAAGTGGCTATAGTATTTGGCTTTTTATATTGTTGCAATAGTAACATCACAAAATCATGCCACCTTATCTAAATACGCAGAGTTTACCTAACATATCCACCGAGCACGATAGTGCAATTATTGTACTTTTACATAACTGCTATTATCAATATATCAGCCTCCCCCTAGCTTTGTAGTGGCCCTTTTAAAGCTTTCCTTACAAGTGAGTTTTCACCTTGCGCAAAGATAAACGCCGCTTGTTTACGCATGAAGCCGAAGATTGTTGAAGTAGTGCTCCACAAAGGTTGCGTTATTATACGTTGAACAAAGACTTCATTGTTAAACTCTTGGGTGAGCTCGTTTCTGGCCATTCAGTCAGTTTTCCAAAGGGAGGAAGACATGATCATAGTTTATTAAGCTGACTTACCATGTTCTAGTCTAGTAGTGTAATTTCGAACAATAACTTGACACTGAGCAGACTTATGAAGATATAACAGCATCTCTTTTCATTCCTTGAATTGAACAATTAAGTAGAAAATGATGATGTTACAACCTGTTAATTTATTCTAGTAGTCATAAAAAATGCTGTATATAGTTACTTTCTTGCACTTTATGGTACTTCTTTCAATTGACGCATAAGTTTTGTGCCAAAAAAGATGATGATCAGATGGTGTATGTTTCGGCAATGCTTCAGTTGGGATGTGTTCATGTCAGTTTGGATATTTATTTGACCTTCGGTATAACCAAAGCTCTTTCTGATACCGACAGCATAGTGTAAAAACAGAAAAATAATTTATCACATTTTGAATTTCTTGGAGAACTACAACGAGCATTTTTCTGAGGCCATGTTTTGAGGCGCTGGCTAAGTTTTGGAGGCTTTTACTGAATGGCACAGCACCTACTACCTAAGAACTCGTTATAAAATACCGCTTCAAGACTATCCAGCAATGTCCCTAAGTACTTTCTTCTATGGGGATTTTGTTTTGGTGGCAATACAATCGAATTAGCCATAAGCCGGAGTCTACACACCCGAAATATTTTTTTATTTTATGGCCTTCATGTGCTATACATTAAAGCGCAGAAACTTTAGGTTTCCTTGGCGTTTTGGTGGCAACTCAATTTTAGCTTAGAAAGACCTGCTAAGATCAACTAAACCTTCTCTTGTAGTATCACGCTTTGCCGCTGGGTTTTCTCATTTAATATAATATACTTTGAAAAATTTGTTTCAACAATGGTGCCGGACTGCATATGCTTAATAGAGTCGCGTGTCAGCGTGTAGATATGACTAACCGGGGTGTCGGCGAATATTCTGCTTAAAGAAAGGGTGTCTGAATAGATGCTGCTTTTTTAGACGTCTTTGTTTCAACGTTCCGTATGATCAAAATAATGGTGAAATACCGAAAAAAACCAAGCGCGGGATCCTACCTTGAGGAGAATCTATTGCCGGCCAGAGTCAAGGCGGATAGAACTGGTTTGGATAGAGCTGTTTTTTGGTTCCTTCTTAGTGGTTATGAAATGCTCTTATTCAGCTCTTTGTGTTGTTGTAAAACGTTGAAAAACCCGCACGGACAAGAGTCTTCTTTAATGAAGATACAACTTCTTCTAGAAACAAAGCATTTCCATACTAAGTCACACGAAGGTTTCTTGAAACGAAATCCCAGGGGACGTGAAATTCGTCACTTTTCTAGAAGTATCATAGTTTAATTGGGTAAGTATAAGAATAACGTTACTTAAAATTACTTCATAGAGATTACTTAATAGGGAATGTCCTCGTTTGAGCACATGCATACGCGTAAATTAACATGCAAGTGTGAATAACTGTGCCAAGTGTTAGTCAGGATGAAAACACAATTCAAGTTTTGTGTTGCCAATCGCTGTTGATAGCATCATAATCAGAGGGAATATGGCTACTAGCGTATTATTTTATTTTGGAAATAATGTTAGGTCGGTTAAATTATATGACAGCTACCGGCTGAGTTGCTACAGTTCGCTGCGCTTACAATTGTACTTTTGTAGTATTATTACCAACCAATTATTATTTGACCGTCATGCAAAAATTCAATGGTCCACTTTTTTAACAGAAGCGATTTATTTAAGATCGAAAAATCCAAGATATCTAAGATAGAGGGATTAATCTAAGACAAAGATAATATTTTTTGGACAAAATTAATATTGCAAAACGCAATAAGTCATACCAATGGCATTTAATAGTTGTTAATAATGAATCTCACTGGTCTCACTGGATCTCACTACACTCTCGACGATGCAAAATTGTCGAGGTGATATTCTTGAGGTAATACTCACAATAATTATACGAGATTTGCTTTAATGGCTTAGCCAATAACATAGATATTTTTGAAAATAAAGCTGAGGCGCACATTTGCAAGCATAATTAAGATCACAGATGATCTCAAACAAAGACCGCTTCTATTGGCCCTCGGGAACACGGCAGATACAGCCCTCGTTCGTGACTATGTGACGGGTATACATTTTGCCAACAAGTAGAAAGGATTGCCTTTAGCTTTCTCGGACGCCTACAGAAATTCTAAGCTGGAACTCTAAGTGCTGCATAGGGGCTTCATCAGAACTAGTTCGTATATGTGTCCAGAGAGCCAAATGGGTGCACTACTGTAAAATTGACATGATTAAAAATCGTTTGCCGTTAAATGTTATCTGAAGGCTACAGCAGTTCCAAAACTATTATCAACCACGTCTACTAAATCCTGAAGATGGAGAGCTACATTTGCTACTTTTGTTTTACGTGCGTTGCTTTGAATCGGATCAATAGGCTTTAATGTTCCGATGTTTCGACTCTATCTTTTGGCCATATTACTGAATAAACTGGGAGCAGGCAAGTAGGTCCAGCCGCTTGAGTCTTTTAATGACCGAAATATAGCCAAGCTACACCAATTGTAATACACGAAAAACGTCAGTTCAGAGACCGTGTATAATAATCACTCATGCGACGTGACAACGCTTATTCACATTACCGCGGCTGGTTCCCGATCTTCTTGTGCTTCTCTTTTGTTGCCACTATAATTTAAACCCCATACAGATGTATTTATCGGTGTTACTTTTCTGTCTGTCTTTATCTGTTTTTCTAGCTTTCGAGGTGTCTATGGCTTGTAGTTGTATCCTTCATCGTTCGGAATGGCCTCTTCGCTTTCGTTCAGTCCTCCTTGTCCCTCTCTACCAGCACACTCGATTAGCTGTCATCAAATGTGTACTCCAATAGCGTCCCGACAGCTCCGCACGTTGTAATTGCACAAATAAATAAATTAGTTCCTGTTGGAGCGTTTTTGTTTGCTTTGTAGCATCATGTAACTTGTTTTTCGTCGGACCTCAAAGTTGGCTCGCTCGCTTCGCTGAACTCGAGCTTTACGTTTTGCAGCACCGTAGCGGGTCCGATTTCGGCTAAAGTTTGGCAGCCGGACACAACACACCTTGACTACCGCAGGAGTATCTTGTGCGCTGTTCTGGATTGGTCGGGTAGAAGTCGTCGGCTGAAGTCCGCCGTGAGGCTGTTTATGACACATCGCCCTCGAACACCGACAGCATCCCACCTTTTTCGGCTGATGATTTCGTCTCTAATTTGGCGAAAGGACATTGCAATTTTGAACAGTTGCGCGCCAACTGCCTGTTGATATCTGTGTTGTTGCTGGTAGTGCTGCTACTGTTGTTCTATTTGCCGAGTAGCCAGTCCAGACCAGAAAGCAAGACAATTCAACCAGAAGCATATATTTGCATGGATAGTAATAATAATAGTAATAATCATAATGATTATAATGATCATGTTAACTTTCATAGCGCTCAAAGCCACTTGTATGCTGCTCGCTTGTAATGATTAGTAATAGTGCATCCGGCAATTTCCCGCCACGGAGACAGGACAATTATATTTAAAGCTTACTCAAGGAGAAAATGTGTAAGCTTGCACTGCCAAAACTACTCGGTGCATTTGGTAATTGCCTACTCGGTGCATTTAATAATTCAGTCCTAAATAGATTTACACAGGGAGTAACAAACTGTATTCGCTCTGCGTGTTGGGTGCACTTTACATTTTGATTTATTGCATACCAAAACCAACGTCTCTCCGCATTAGTACTATAAAGTTTCTAGGCGGGAAATCCCTCCGGACATTCAGTGATTTGCTTTGATTGTATTCGTTATCGTGGGACTGTGGGACTCTAAACAGTGATTCTGTCATATTAGGGAAGCAGCGATTTTAAGCATTCTGCTACTATTATTTTTATGATAGAAAAGATATATGATATTGTGTTATGTTCGAAAATTTCTATAGACTGTGCGATATTTACACTTGACGTAGATTTATAAGCACATTTATTGAAAATTTGCAAGTTATCTAATAAATGTGGTATAAAACTCCATAAACAAAATCATCATGATACTTTTAATAATCCTAAGCGCAGGCGAGATCCGAGCACAGGGCGAGCTGAAGAGTTTAGCTTGGATAATAAGCCAATTCGAAGTTTAGTAGAGCCACACATTGGCCAGTCTCGCGCCATCTCTACACTCTATGAGCCGCTATTCGTTATTAAAAGCCTTGAAAAGAAACGTTTGGACCATCTGCTTTTCCAATCTTAATGTGTGGAAATTTATTTGAAGGTGGGTAAAAACGATCGTAGTATTAAACGTTTATTTTGTCACCTTAGCTCTCTTTCGGCCATGACAAATATTTCTTTTTTGGTCTTTCGACAAGTGACGGCACTTATATCGCCAGATGGTTTGCTGCACTCGGTCACTTTTCTTGCTGGCAGTGAACAATGGCATACCCCGATTGATTTTTTGTTTAAACTCTGTCTAAAATGCTCCCACATGAACTGCTGTTTCTGCAGATCTGTACATGTATTTTCAAACTTGTCTTGCGTGGGAATTCTTCACCCTCATATACTGTACAGAAATTTTTTACTAAAGAAAACAACGCAAAAGCAACAAAGTAAATAAGAAGAGTCCACAAGGTTTCCCATATGTCCTTCTGCAGAAACTGCGAGATGAAAGAGCGTGAAAATACTACGAAAAACCTGGGTACGCTTCTCAAATTTGTTAACCACATTTCAACTTCGCGGCGCTTTCACCGTACACTGTCCAGTTTGAATCGCTGCTGCACATATTATTGAATGCGTTGGTTAGACATTTTTCTTCTTGTCCAGTATATTCCCTTCTTGTTAGAGAAATTGTCATGGTGTTATCTCTTACGTTGCGATATATTCTCCCGTCTGTCTCCAATAACTCTATTTTGAAAGCTGACGGAAAAACGAAGACATATGTGTAGAATTCACGGCGTGAACGCGGTCCATAATCGAGAAGCACCTTTGAACTGTACAAACGTTTAACAAAGTGCACTGGTGCGATGGCAATTTTCGCTTTTGTCGATGTAGCTAGCTGGCTTTCCTGATGCCATTCCTATCCTCTTCTGTATCGGTGGAATGGTGGCTCTATGCTACTGCCTTTAGCTTTCTATTATCTCAGTCTGGCGACAGTTGTTGGTAGTGCAAGAAGTGTCATTTTGTGTGCGTATATGTCTGTGTCAATGTGATTCTTTGGTTGCGTTAAGGGGAAGCCGGTGGAACCCGCTGAGAATAAGGCGTTTCTATTTTTACGACTTAACAGTGTTGCTCAGGGTGATGCAGCGGTAACGCGCGTGGACAAAACACCACAGAATAGAAAACTTGGCAGATTTAACGAAGAAGTGGTGAGATAGGAAAAAGGAAGGAGGAAAACAACGGCAAAGCATACATCTGTTTGTGTGGGTGATGAATAGCCTATTAAGAACATAATAACGCATTGTACGATTGGATATTTGGCGTGGGGCATAATTTTCTTTATCATTCTAACACCGCCTGCGTCTCGGTAAAGAGGCTACCTAGGAAAGCAGATTGAAGAGATGGCAATCCGTTTCCTCTCGTAAACGTTTCCGCCGTACAGCCTCCCATTACGATCTTGTGGATTTTGTCGCACAATGGAAACCGGGTGGTACACAAATGGTTTGTCAGATGACGAAGTGAAAACGGGGCGGGTCCAACTAACATATCAGGATCTATAAAATATAGAATTGCTTTTAAGAAAGATGCGGTCGATGATCGGTTAAATAAATTCACCATGGCCACATACGTTTATGCCTAAATATGTTCAATAGCCCATATCGTCTACGGGTGGCAGTATTTTACTGACGATGAGGTATTGAGCTTGGCTAGCTTTAAAGTGAGTATACAATTAGGTATGCACTATTCAACGGCGGGCTTTTGTACTATTTGTTGCCTTGCAATATGGCCTATCTCGTCCGGATACATAACGTATACATAACAGAAACACGTTATGAACGGTTTCTCTCGTTAATGATGATCGGTAAAATAAAGAAGTAAATAATTCTACCAAAAAGAAAGCCAGTACGCATGGCTAATGCGCATTCCTCCACAAGTCTCAGAACGGTCATGAATAATCATCAACTCTTGTGGTGCCTCCATTGTTATGAATATTTGTACTGGCCATGCACCCGCGCACGTCGAAGCCATAATACGCATTTAACTGCTATTTGAAATTGTGGCTTTTCATCATACGCAGGCACAATCCGGCTGAGTTTTCTGCTAATAGTATTCTCGTCGACCTGTTATAAAAACCAATTGTATGGAAAAAAAAGCAGATAAGCTGACGCAATGGGGTTCCATACCGCACGCCTAATTAGCGTTTGTATTTGAGCAAATTTGATAGTTTTCATCGATTTTTATAGCTTTCCGTCCTGCTTATCTGCGCTTCTATGTGAGCGACAAACGGGAAAGAAACGGTGTACACCAACGGAGATATTGAAACAAATTGGCTGAGCGAAACTGGTAAAAATAGAGGCTTCAATGAACCAACGCGATCGTAAGGGGTGAGGTATTAGAAGAAGGCCCACTGTGGTTGTAAATTCGTTACACAAAATTTAAGCGCACTTTATACAGCTACACACAAGTCAAGGGGCGCAATGCAGTCGGTCAATCGGGTCGCCAACCACAAAAAATACCTGGAAGCTAACATACGGCAGCCTGATTACGTTCGAATTGCTTAGCCTCAGAGCTGTCAGCATTACCCAATGGGAATCTCTGATGTAGTGGTATATGTGCCTTTAACTGGTGCGAGTTTTGAGCGCTACTGAAGTACTCTGCGGTCGACGTTTTTATGCTCGCTATACACAGTGATTAAAGAGAAAGCAAAATAAAAACTCCGCAATCGTGCCACAAAAATGCTGAACAAGAATGCTCAACACATTTGTATCAGATGGAGGTGATCTCAGATATTCGCTTGAAAACTAACCACTCTGATGAAGTTTGGGTTTGTTGCTGCTCTTGGTAGATACATCAAATGGCAATACAAAAAGACAAAAGTTATAACTATGAGTGATGCTACTTCCCATATTGCTGAACCTAAATTACGTAGTAAAATTTTTGGCAAGTACATTGGGTATGTATTTGCAGCAACGAGGTGCCATTCAATAGCCCGATATAACTGAGAGGCTTACGTTGCACATTCGGTAAAACCAATTCGTGGCGGTGTTGCTAAAAGTACTTTTCTATTTTAGATTTGCAGCCTAGGAATGAATTCTCTTCACCGAGAATATCGCCGAGCAATGGTTACTTTTTTATCGATGATTATTAGCGGAAATTTTTCTTAGCTAACCATTTTCATTCAGAGATTGGCAGAGGAATTATTAAATTACCTACAGTTGTGCCCTGGTAGGCTAAATCTAGTCACGCATCCCTTCAATGGCTCAATTGTTTTCGCAGATTATACATGTTATTTTACTTAGTGTTTGCTATTCACTTTTTATTGTTAATTATCGTTGTCGAGTGTGGCCAGTGCGATCATTGAGACTGGAAATTTAATGTTGAACATCTACGAATGTGTTTTCTTCTCCTCTGACCTGAATTGGACTAATGGCGGTAGATACTGGCAAGCCTTTGTAACTTTTGATCCCAGGGTTAACCTAATACCTTTAGCTTATTTAATGTACATACTACACATGCCTAAGAAGCGCTCTCAACAATTTTGCTTCGCGGACGTCGTGACACCCTATGTAATTAAACCCTTTTGTCTAGCGATTTTCGCTGGGCGTAGCTTGAAGGCTATGTTCTACTCCTATGAGTATGAGAAACATATGAAAAAAGCATGGCCTATGAAATGGCATATGGCATATGAAAAAATTTGGAGTACGAGGTCACTTTGACCATCGAAAAAAGACGTCAGCTATGATACGTTCGCCACAATAAGATCAACATAGAAGTGCGATGTGATGTTTTAAAAGCTACACATGGAAAAATGATTTTAACACCAGACTTCAATGTGCCGGGCCATTTTTCACATGAGACTCATTGAGAAAAACCTCAAAACTCGCTTTAATATGTTTTAAGATGATGTGTAGCAATTGCTTTTTTTAAAAAGCCTTTCAAGCAATTAATAGCTCCGGAGATGATATAATTACCAAAATGCATGCAGCACAAAAATAAAAATGGTACAAAACACATTGGATTTTTCAAGAGAAACAATTTATAGTGAAATACGTGACCTGTGGCTGAAGAAATCGGCGATTCTGAAAGTCGATAAAAATAAGAAAATGACCTACTACTGGTTGGACCTACTAATTTTGATGACATCTAATCACTGGCTCCTAGAAAATCACTATTTTAATCTACCTAAGGAATGCTGGAATCGAGTGAGCACAGTATACGGGCGTATTACCCACCCTGCTCTGCCGTCTGATATTAAAACGCCTCGGAAATTCTCTCGCGCTTAAAACTCAATGAGTTACTTGTTTGATGAGGAATAATTTTTGCTGCGTATGTAAGTGTTGCTTGTTTTTGACGTCGCTACCAATTGACAATTTTGCGCTTTATTGCAAACGAACAAAGCTTTTCTGCTGTTTATAAACGCATATACAAACGATGTCTTAAAAAATGGGCGTTTCCGCCAAAGCCTCCGTTAAAACAATTGTTGCCGTCGCTTTTCTGCTGGCACATCCTTTCCGTTTCGTTTATGTTCGTGTATGTGTCTGTGAGTATTTTCTGCTGTTTACGTTGTCGCTTACTCGTTGTCGCGTCATTCATTCGCTTTAGCTGACTTACGCCTGGGTGTTTGGCTGTTGTGTGTGCTTTGTCGCTATGGTGGAACGACTGTGTATGGTCCCTTCGTTCTACGGAACGACTTTTACGGTACGTTTATCCACGTGTGCCCCCATTTTTCCACTGAAGCACACAAAATGGTCCAAGAGTACTTCTCTACTAGAGCCATTATCAATATGCACAACCATCATATTCATGGCGCCATCAGCAACGGTGGAATGTGTGATGACGTTCCATTCACTCGTTCACAGGCGAGTATAAAGATACACACTCTAGGATCTACTCTTGCTAACGCTTTTGTGAGATCTTACGTATCTCCATATTAGATGTGTTATGTATCTCAATTTATTCGAGCAACTACTCCGATACAACATCAATGGATTTACGATCACACACATATTGCTAGGTTTTTTTTATTGTTTGCCTTTTCGAAGCCACTTTTGTCGCCCGAATTATGAACGTGCAGGTTCATCGTAACGGCGCCCTATAGGATCTCTAGAAAAATAAGCTACGTAGAAGAGTTCAAGTACAACTAGATTAGCTCGTCACATCCCTGTCGTTGCACATTTACATTTATGAGGCCTTCCCTATAAAGTTATGCAAAAATGTTGCCTGAAGGTCAACTCGAAAGATATCAATATTATATTAGCTCGTCACAATGAAGTACTGTGTATTCGCTTGGTTCAATATGCTATCATTGCGATGCCTATACGTATGTTGTGTATATTTTCTGATAGTTGAAACGTAAATCGAAGGTAAAAAACTCCGCGTGTACAGGAAACACGGTTGTCGACACTATCGAGAGAATTAGCTTATCAAGATAAATGTTGTATTATCAACTCAAGAAGAATTAAGACTACAAAAAAATTCAGACTTGGGTTAGATGTTCGGCGGCAACTGTGGGCTAAAATATGGACTACACGGCGGGCCTACACTGCATGCATTTTAATGTCAGCTTGCTCAGATTTGAAGCATATAAAAATTTAATAACCGTTCATTAATACCCCGGGAGAAAAAGGCAAAAAAGTCATTAATAGCCAAGCGTCTCTTTTCTACACGTTCGATTGCACCGAAACTGAATAAAGCTTTCGACGGATTACTTCTGGAAAGACATTTTCACACAAATAAAGTGTATTTCACGAGTATTAGAACACGTCTAAAAAGTAGATTTGCCGCCTCAACAATCAACGCATCCGAAATCGAACCAGTTACTAAAGCTCTTCTACTATACTATATATATTATTAGCTCGTTCTCATTATAGAGATGTTAACTTTCCTTCTTCACTACGTGTTTATTACCAACTACAAGATACATGGGACCGCGGAACTGCGGCCGATTTATCGTGGAATGGGCTTTCCAGCCACAAACAGTCGTCTTATAGTGAAGACATTCGAGAGAAGCGAGAAAAAAGTCGTTACAGCTCGTACTTGCCGCTTCTTACGCCGCTGATATGTAGTAGTCACGTGTCTGTACGCGAACAAACTTCCACATCTGATGATTGTCATGTTCCGCGCCGAAAGTGGTGGCGCCGACAGAACGGGTAGTGACGGCGGCGATGCACTCCTGTGCGCGCGCGCAGGCGCGCGCTCGCGTGTGTGTGTGTGTGTGATGCGCTACGGAGGGTATTCCAGCTCTCTTGTTCACTCGTTTGTTGGGTGCGGGTGAGATAAGATTACATTGCGTTCGTACTGCGCTATGGACGAAGAAGTCTGAGCTACTGAAACGCTGCTTGTGTATTATAGAGGCAGAAGTTTTTGATTAAGCACCCGTGTACTACTAATACGATATGACTTGATAATCAGGGTTAAGTGAACGATAAGCGTTTAATCATTACAGGTATAGCTTAATCGTTAAGCACTCTGGTGACTGCGGCCAAGGTAAGGTCACCATGAGTGCAACAAATTTTGCCGCGAAAAACCATGAGCAGTTGCAAATACTTTAGCGTCGGATTGTTCGCCTCTGGCTATGTTCTATATGAGATATTTTTAGGCCGATCTCAGCCGATTTGCGATTTTGTCAGTTTAGGTTATCTAATGATTTATTTAAGTATTTTTGGAGATAATATTTTTGTTAAAGTTGACAAAATGACTGACCCGCGATCGACGTCGAGAAAGTGGCGATGTGAAAGTTACAATGATAATATTAATTTGAATCTAGTAGATATAGTCCAAGTATGATTATGTCAGTCCCATCTGAGCAGGCTCAACAATAGATGGTAGGTTACTCGGCAGCCTCATCGCATTCTCTGTAGGTTCCGCACAATGGCAAGTGTATGCATGTGAATCAATGGGTGAGTCATTTCTAATTGTATTTTGCTGCCCCTTTTTTTCGCCTTTATCCTTTCTAAACGGAGGCCCTTGATGTGTCGTCTGGTTCGTCTTCTTTGGCTTAGTTGCGTTAGTTTCAGGAAGAGAATGTCAGCATTAACCTCTCCGATCACATCCTTACTGACTGCCAGCAGATTCTTCCTGTTCTTTAGAAAAGAACTTTGTTATCAGTTGCAGATTGTGCTGTGCGAATACGAATAGGTGAAGCTACCATATTGTATTTGTACGCTGTTTTCATGGAGCCGGCAGAACATGGTATTTATATCTGCTTGAGTAAGGTATGATATAGGGAAAAATATTCCGTCAAAATATGAAGTATTACCAGGTGCGCTTGCTATTCGTTTTTGTACTCATATTTTATGAACATTTCGACAACACCACTTTGTAACCAATGATAGTAGCTGACACTTCGCTGCATAAAAACGCTAACTTCAAGCGCAGGCACTGACTCCTAATACTTAGCGTAAATATTGTCGTCTACTGACACTGTCAATTGAGTAGCATATGTGAGAGCATGATTCGCCAATATGAATTAGAGTAACCTAGTCTATAATGAGATGTTAAATCGGCTAGAGTATCTGGTTCCCTCGAGGCAGTTGTTCAAGGTTGTTTAAGTTTGCTTGGGGCCCAGATTGCAGAACTGCGTTTAACGTGATTGAGCTGATTAGAGGGACGGATCTACCTTTAAACCGGTGATGATTATCGCTACGAAGTATTTGATCAAATTTCTGATTAGCGAGTAGAAGCTCTCACGTAGCTTGTTAGCTCAAAAACCTTCGAAGTGGAGCAGAATTTACTTCTTTAAACACATGCGCCACAGTGGAACGCGCCACGGTGATACGGCAAAGAATTTGCCCCCGAAATATATTGCATTGCTGAATAATGCTGGCTGAGGCGACCGTTCCATGATCGAAATCGCTATTGAAGCATTCGAAATACAGAAGGAAAAAAGAGAATCTGCATACAGAACAAAACGGAATCTGATATTTTGAAGAACATTGTGATTATGAAATACTGATCATTTTAATTTGCTTTTAGTTGAGATAAAATTTCAAATAATGGGTCGACAAGCGAAGGTGACCTAGGTTTTCTTCTAGGAGTTCGTTATTACCTTCATTATTAAAAAAATTTCTTAGGTTTTTCACTGCGCGGAAGATGGAAGTACAAAAAATAAACCATTATTTAAACGGATTTCGAACAGTTTAGTTTTGGCTAAGAGAAGCACCAGTACTTGCATATACGTTCATTTGACAAGGTTCTAGCAGGGGCCCACGTTCCGCCTTCAGACCAGGTAACATAACATTATACGGTGACTGAACGAATAGGTTCGTGTGACCATCATTACAGATATCATTGTTTTCGCGTCTAAGGTCGGTATTCCACCGGAAAGCTAATAAACTTGGTCACTTTTTTTAACTCAACCACTCTACGTTTGCATGCGTGTGCGGTCACTAGCCATGCGTTCCTCTCCTACCCAGCTCCTTTTTTAAATAAACGCGCTAGAAGTTGAAACGCGTGCCACTTGTCAGGCTCGCGTACCCCAGAAGCGTCTTCTCCTCTTCTTGATCGTCTCAAAGCAAAGTAGTATATTGGGGGGTGTGCATTTACTATGTGGGGCGAAATTCGCCATGGCCTTACTGTCTTGGAGCTTACTCTATTTTTGACGTCGTGTTTCCCGCACTCTTCGTAATATGGCGCTGTATTCTGCGAACCCTTCATACGTGTCACGTGCCTTAATCTCGCTCTCCAGACAGATCCGCAATCGAACTTCTTCTTATACTACAGTCGAAAACATGAAACCGAAGCCGGATCGAAGCTCTTCATCGGACTAACCACTCAACCCTTGCATGAATTGCCCTGGATACAAGTCGGGTTCGAGTATGGTCGACTCGTGAAGGCCTCAAAAGGACCCTTCTTGATCTGTAGACCTCTATTTTGTGATCTCCCGTCGTGAACCGACCTTTGATACACTTGCCGGTACCGAATGTCGGCAGCCGCCGCAGCGATAAACGCACTAATGCGAGCATGATACCAACGGAACATTTAGAAATCACCCACCTTCAATAAGTCGGCGCATCATCCAGTCTTCAGAGTCCCGCGGCACATTCATAATGTGTTCTACTATATTCATTGGTACCGTACAAACTCCTGAATTCCTCTGTAGAGCACAACTCCTGTAAAGGTTGACTGTTCGTTTCCTCGCGCGAGAATATCGTTCAAACTGTCGCTCATCATTGTTCGTGATGTTGAGCTCACCTCGCTGTATATCGTATCAACCGTATCAAGACTTCTCGCCGCCTTGCAATAGAGAAAAGGGTTCTCACACTTAGATACACACGATTGCTTCATCGAAGCCGCCATACAAGACTCGCACACAAAATGGTGCACTGCACCAAGCCACCGCAAGTAGTATTAGATATGGATTCTACACACAACACGACTGTCTATGCATGAGTATGGAGCTACCAGGCAATGCCTCAATTTCAAGCCATCTATTGACACAATGCACTTTAACGTCGATTGATCGTAGCTTATTGCGGCGCCATTAATCGTTGAATATGAGTTTCCGCGAACGACGGCAAATAATGGAACTTAGCCATCACCCTCGAGGTGATTTCGTCGTCGTTATATCTCTATACGATACGAAATACCGTCGGCATTGCTGTCATTGTCATAGGCCATTCAAAGGTCATTGTGTCCCGCTGTACATTATGCTCTATCACAGAAAGCCACGTCACGCTACCTTTGAACGCCTCACACGACAGGTCACGCTGAAAGGTAATTTGTTCGAAATTGGCGCCAGGCAGACACGCATTCAACGGAACAACGCACACACGCACTCGTGACATTGTTCCGCGGTGATGTGTTTCTTGCTGGCTAACAAGTACTTTTTTACCATCATACGGAGAAGTATACATTTTTGAGGTCCATGCGTTAATGTTAACATAGACCCAAACTAAAGATTCCCCTGTATTTTCTAAAGATTAACTGAACGGTTAACATGTTGAGAAACCCATCCGGTTCTACGTAAATTACCTTGCGATAACTGTCACGCATTCCCGCTAGACTGCTATGCCAAACACAAACTTAAACGCACTTCAACGCGTTTATCTTCATCTCGTACAATTTCACATCAAACTCGCTAGAAGACACATGACAATGCCTTAGATGAAGTGTGAGGTCTGGGTGAACTCAAGATCACGCAGATATGAAGTCCTTTGACGCTTTGTTACACCGATTGAGTTGTCCTAGCGTGTTGATATGCGCCTTTCAGGAATTGTGCATGCTGCAACGATTCTCAACTATCTCGGGGCTTCGGAAAATCTTCGACGTCCCCACACAACCTTTTTGTTGACTATTCCCCAATGCCGATTGAGGTGAATCGATTTTCGCTTAGACCAGCCGAAATCTATCCGTCTCAAATGCAACACGGACCAATGTTCAACTAATCAGGATGCCCCCATAGACTGACAATGATTATTGAGATGTTATGGATGACATGGTGGCAACGATTACTTGAGCAATCAATTATCGAGGATTGCATTGTTCCTTGAACATGGTCCTTAGGGTCGGGCATGATGAGCAGAAATGCTATATAGCGAATCACTATGACCTGTTGAGGAGGAAAATCCAGCGAAGAGAGATACTACTAGAAGTAATAAGAAGCACCGTTAGTTTAATTGTGAGTTCCAGTCCATGAAGGGAACTATCGCAAGAGTTTTATGAAGCACCAAAAGAAAAATCTAAGTGCATGTTTAACGAGTAACAATCGACTTCGTCTACTATACAGCGTATTCTGCGTAAATTTTAGAAATTACTTATTGTTTGCCGGATTAGCGGCCAGGAGATCAACCTTTTTTTTGCTGTACATTAAAGTGGCCTGTGTCGTTGGCATGTATAGCCAGGCGTTTATGTATCCAGTAACGACGATGAACAAAGAAAGATGTGGTAGAAAGCGAGAGCCACTCGATCAAGTGCTATGTCAACGGCAATCAGAGCATCACTGTCCAGCTAGAGTCGCTGTTGACGCACAAAATTGAATGAGTGGTCAGTGGCTAGGGGACCCCTAATTTCCGCCTTTAGGAATCTTAACAAGGCATCTCTATCGTGCGATTAGTGTCTCACTCAGATCGGTTGTTTTTGCGTCAGCAACGTAGACGTTGCTCGCTACCCGATAGACGATTTTAGGCTAGTCAGCAATGTTAGTTGGATGGTAAGTTATACAAACATATGCATGGAGTACCAGGTGAAGTAGCACTGAGCATTTAAGAAACAAAAAAAAAGCAGGAAAAAAGGCTGCGATTTGTTTTTGATTCATCAAAAGGCATTGCCTTGAGAGCGTTAAGTGAACAGCGAAT
Source organism: Tropilaelaps mercedesae (assembly GCA_002081605.1). NCBI lineage: Eukaryota > Metazoa > Arthropoda > Arachnida > Mesostigmata > Laelapidae > Tropilaelaps > Tropilaelaps mercedesae. Next base: position 19,488 of record MNPL01002749.1, read on the forward strand.
CGGGCACTACCACTTCCGCTAATTTGCCGCTATAAACGATTTTTTCAGGCATCCGCATTTGCAAGAAATGCCTTCTCTACGGTGTAGGTGAAAACATTTGCCCGGAAGCTTCTTGATCTCTTTCGACCGGGAAAGGTAGAAAACCCTATCGGACCCTAAAAAAAAACCGGCCGTAAAAAAACTCTTTAGTAGTCAATCTATCGATGCACACGTGTCTAGACGTTAGTTCTATCGACAAAATGTCTGGCGAGCCTTCACTGGTTCTCCTGTTTCGGCAAATCGTTCCGAAGTGGTGATCATCAGCCGCCGCTCGGGCGGGCGGGCGGGCACTCAGTTCTCAAGGCTCCACTCCGTATTTGCCTCTAGCTCCCATCCAATAC